>CP136891.1:51370000-51657500 GCA_034359265.1 Canna indica | reverse complement strand
CCCTATCAAATCATATTATTGATGAAATTTTTTGAAACTTTAACCGTAGAATTTAGATTTTTAAGGGAATCTACAGGTTCAAGAATCAGCAAAAAATCATTTTTCTAGAAATTCCTAAAATTCCTGAAAGTATAATGGCATTTTCGTAAATTTTAGGTATTTTTCTGAAAGTTATCATTTTCCATTCAAACTTTTCAGATATCACAGAATGACCATTTGAAATGCATGTGCGAAGTTTGAACTCAAAATGAATTTTCTAAGTCTATTTTTAAACTAATCTCGATTCCAACCAAAAACTCATTTCCAAGATATCGCTCCAGGTATCAAAATTATTTTTAGAAATAATTTCACTCAAAGAATAGTGAGAACAATATTAGAAATGGAATTAAAATAGTATGCACAAAGTTTCATTTGAAGTTCTCGACGAAAAATCAAAGTATCGGAAAGATTGATATTTCAATAGGGTTTATGAGATCCAACTTCAAAATTCAACTATAAATTTGATTCTTAATGAAAATTTATGAAACTTTTACTCAAGAAACTAGGTTTTTAAATTAATATGCAGTTTCAAGAATCAGTTAAAAATAAGTTTTCTACATTTTTCTAGAAATAACTACAAATGCTAAATTTTCAATGGTATTTTCGTTATATTCAGTTATTTTTCAAAATGTGCTCAGTTTTCATTCAAAATTTTTATGACACCTTATAATGGTTATGTAAAGAGTATATGTCAAGTTTGGAATGAAAATTATATCCTTAAGTCAAGATATCAACCTAGCATGGTTTTATTCAAAACTAAGCTAGTTATCATAAAACTTGTTAAGTGTCAATCTTATCATTTACTCATGGTTTTTCAAATTTAAACTTATGGACATCTAACATGAGTAACTATAAATATTTTTCTCAAATATGGATTGAAAATGAGACCTCTAAGTCAATTTGTTGACTTGCGTCAACTTGGTTCAAAAGAGATTATCATGAAATGACATCTACATCATTTTATCCATATTCATATAAATTTTTTATTCTAAATGCATGGAAACATGTCATACCTATTCCTAAACATGTTTATGAAGTTTGGACTTAAAATGAAGTATCCAAGTCGATTTATTGACTTAGGTCAAACTTTTCCAAGTTTAAGTCACCTAAAGTGATCTTTTTATCACATTGTTCATCTACACATGAATTTTCAAGTTTAAACACCTAGAATCATGTCATGTGTGTATGTAAACATATTTATTGGGTGTAGACTTAAAAACGAAGTCTCTAGTGACAATTCTTAACCTAGAGCAAGTTTCATTCAATCACGATATCATGAAATTGCCTAAGTTATCAAAATTTTACCTACTCATGAAATTTTATATATTTATCATGCAAAAACAATCATGAGTAAAGAGACGTCATTATATCACAAGTATTCAAGTATTATAATAAGACTTTAGCAAAATCAAACATATACCTTTTTCAATAGAATTTTGCCAAACTTGTCATTTACTTTTCAATTTTCTTAATGATTGCATAGCCTTCCATAAATATTCTCAACTTGCAAGTATACTTCATTAGTAGATTTAATGAAACTAAAGGTACTAGCAAGCAACCCAAACCAAATAGCAAAGAGAAAAATCAAGTATCATTTTCAAAATCCACTTTGCTAAATAGTTTGAATCTGTTTCAAAATATGTTATCATGAATCCGAAATGAATTTTAAGAGATCACAAATGTAATATTAATGAAAAATTGATCTCCAATCGATCCTTCCTATTGGTTGAAAACCGGAAGACCACAATGAGCCTACGATTTGGAACCGCAAGGTCGCATGAACCCATTATAGGCTACATAGGTCTCCAAAGAGATCGGGAAATCAAAATCAAAAATCATTTCTTAAAACAAATCGAGACCACGGAGATCAACTAGAATTAAGCATAGTATCATAATCTTCAACTAAGGTAAAACAGTGCAAGTTAGAAGATGATACCGGAATAGTTTTGATGCCAACTTTACCTAAGGCATCAAGGTAGCTTGAAGTTGCAACCAAGGGAGGATTCATCATTCAAGTTCATGTCAACTTCAACACATCACTTTCCTTCAACCATGTGTGGTAGCTACCCCTAAAAGAGAACAAGAAACCTTCAGTACCCAAATGGCTTTGGGTCCTTGGGGTTGAGTTGGCCTAGGAATTCAAAGTGTTTTAGCAACACTTTGATTTCTTTTGAATGCACAATCATGAATAGCATGACCATATATACCACAACAAAAATAATTTCCCTGAAACTTTTTCTTTTGGACATGAGGTTTAAAGAAAGAATGCTTGACATGAGAAACATGATGAGCATGAGCATTCTTAAAGGAAACATTTTTCTTTTGAGGTTTCCTAAATGAGACATTTTGATTTTTAGAATAAAGAGAAGAAGTATTAACTTTTCTACTCAAAATCAACATCTCATTTTTCAAATCATTCATAGATTTATGCAAAACATGCACTTGAGTTTTCTACATGTTATTTTCATTCTTTAACATGTCATTTTTGTTTTTCAAATCCTTAGTGTCAATACTTAAAACATCATGGCATGGATTAGAGACACTAATTTTTAGCTTCTTATTTTCTAGTTTAGCATCATGTAAATGAGAGCTAAGAGTCAAGTTTTCCTTCTTTAATTTTTTGTTTTCTTTATCCTTTTTAACCATCAAGACATACATGATTTTATATTCATCCATTAATTCATCATAAAGAATATCATGAGAACTAGATGAATTAATACTACGTACCCTTTTTGTTATCATGACTAGAAGAAGAAGAACGTACTTCATCATTAGTATTCATGAGGCAATCTTTTGAACTAGCTTCATAGCCATGGTAAGAGGATGCTTCACTCGAATAAGATGATGATGTGGAAGCGTTTGACCTCTTCTTTGCCTTGTTCTTCATGGAAGGGCAATTTTTCTTCACATGCCCCTTTTCCTTGCATGCATGACACACTACCTTCCTTTTTCGGTTCTTGGAGCTACTCCTTTGACTAGAAGAGCTATGGGCATCAAAACCAAGATTAGTGGTAGGTGAATGACCATTGTCATTCACTACCTTCATTAGAAGTGACAATCTCTTCGGTCTTGGCATAATCATATAGCATATTTTAAAGTTGCTCAAATATCAAAAACCGAAGTACAATGCATGACTTTTTCAAAAATGTTATTTTCCAAAGAAAAATATATGCAATTTGTTGCCTTAGCATTTAATTCAAACATATTAATTTGTTCTTGGGTCCATGCATCCATATTTTCCTTAGGTTCTATGTATTTTGACTTTACCATATTAAACACACCTATACCTTGAGTCTTTAAGAATGTATACATTCTTTCTTTCCAAAGACCAAAGTTTGACTCATCAAACCTAGGTGGTACAGACGCTACACACTCTAGTGTCATTTTTTGGATCGAGGCAAGATGTAGATGAGATGGAGAAATCTCAATCCACGACCCGCTCTGATACCGAATGTTGATGAAATGGTCACACTAGGGGGGGGGGTGAATAGTGTGTCAACTAAATTCTTTTCGCCTAATTTTTTGTTTAAATCTTTTCTTAAACTACTTAGGCAAATTGTAATTTATCGACTAAATGCGGAAGAAATAATAAAACAATTAAGCAAAAGCAAATATAGCAATGCTAACACAATGAGATTTATACTGGTTTGGCCCCAATGCCTACTCCACTATCTAAGCACCCCGCTTAGGATTTTCAAACTAATTAAGTTTACTAGATTATATCGTTTTCCTTACAAATTGGACTTTACAACCGAAAAGTCTCCGCTCACAAATCGAAGGCACTTCCACACCCAGAAGTATCCCACCTTCCTACCGAAAGTCCTCTTTATTTTCATAGATATCCATGTTGATAGGGGGAGAAATCCCATGATTGATATCCTTTGTGCTTTAAAATATATATTATCTTAAGGATGTTTGTCATCATCAAACAGGTGGAGATTGTTGGCCTAAGGTTTTTAACCTTGGTCTTAATCTCGGTTTTGATGATAACAAACATGGAACTAATGATTTCAAGAAGAAATATTTTCAGGTTCCATATCGATTAGTGCTCATCATCCCCCATCGAAAAAATTGGAAAAATCAGAGAAATCGGCAAGGACGATCGTCGACGCTTGGATTTCTTCCAGAAGATAGAGTTTAGGTTTAGGGTGTCTAGATAAATTGTAAATCTTCATGATGATGCAAAGAAACCCAAAAACCAAACCCGAACCTCAAAATATAAAAATCCGAAAAATTAGAAAATACCCTGAAATTCACTTACCCTAGGGAGCTCCTTGGAGGGCTATATAACCTAGACATTTTCTTGCCACCAGAAATGCCAATAATTGTTCCTTGGGTAAAAACTAGATAACGATGTATTTTTAAAGAATTTTTGGAAGCCTTTAGCAAACCCGTATTTGACTTGAGAGATTATAAAATTTCTATTTTGGGGAAATTTGTACTAGACCCCAAAAATTAGATTTTGATTCTAAATGATTTTGATTTTTTTAGATATTTTTATTGAATCCAAATGGGGGGTAATTCTTATATAACATTTATGTTTTAAAGTTAATAACCTTAAAGTTAACCACCCAAGGAAAGTCCATAGGAAGAACCAATCACAGAAACACTAACTCCCACCACTTCTTCGAAGATTAAAGAGATTGCGTAGACAACCTAAAAGATTATTCCTGACCATTGAGACTAGCCAGGAATTCGTTGATCCGCAATCCTATGATCAGGCAATCAAGGATGTTGATTGCAAACAATGGCAGGAAGCAATGAAATATGGAATGGATTCGATGTTCACCAACCAAGTTTGGACTTTGGTTGGCTTACCCGAAAGAGTTACACCTATAGGGTGTAAGTGGATCTTTAAAAGAAAGATTGGAGCTGATGGCCAGGTGGAGACCTATAAGGATAGGCTGGTAGCAAAAGGTTTCACTCAAAGGCAAGGTCTTGACTATGATGAAACTTTTTCTCCTGTAGATATGCTCAAGTCCATTAGGATAATACTAACCATTGCTGCATATCATGACTACGAGATCTGGCAGATGGATGTCAAGACTGCATTCCTCAATGGTGAACTTAAGGAAGAGGTCTATATGACCCAGCCGAAGGTTTCGTGTCTTCGGTAGGACCGAAGAAGGTATGTAAACCGCAAAGGTCCATTTATGGACTCAAGCAAGCCTCGGGGAGTTGGAACAACCATTTTGATGAGACAGTCAAAGAGTTTGGCTTCATAAAAAATATAGATGAACCTTGTGTCTATAAAAAGGTTAGTGGGAGCGTCATTGTGTTTATTGTGTTGTATGAGGATGACATACTGCTCATGGGGAATGATGTTCCTTTGCTCCAGTCAGTAAAAGCATGGTTATCCAAAAACTTCTCCATGAAAGACTTGGGTGAAGCATCATATGTACTCGACATTAAGATCTATAGGGATAGGTCTAGAAGGATGCTTGGTTTGTCCTAGTCTCGGTATATTGACACCAAGGCAGTATCAATATTGGTCTGGGGTTGTTGCTCAAGAAAAGGAAACTAGATCCCACCACAAATCAATACACATCCTAAGGCAGTATCACCTGATCAGAGAGATCATTGGACGTGATGATATAAATGTCGAACGTGTCAACATGAAAGACAATATAGCAGATCCATTCACAAAGCCATTACCACAGCAGCAGTTCGATGGCCACTTAAGTTGAATGGGTATTGAATACCGCAATGATTGGTTATAAATGCAAGTGCGAGATTAAAAGAAATAGTGCCCTTGAGCCAATCGCATGTTGATGTGCGGTGAACTATTTATGATTAATGAATAATATGCGACATCTTTTCATCATATGTTGCATCTATATTTTGTATATATTAGATTGTAATGAACCCCGTGAATTCGGGCAACTGATTCTAAGGCCATGAAGAGATCATGCAAGTGAGACTTGGAAACCAAATGCCCCTATTCTAAATATTCTCAGTCATAGGATCACCAATTAGGGGATTGATGATTCTGGATAGACTGGTGTACTTGGTACATGCCTTATAAGATAAGGGATAGCTAATCTCAAAGTTACCTATGAGCCGTCATTAATGTACAAGTGCAGGTGCTCAGTAGGGAATGAGTTCACTGAACGGACCTACACAAGGAACACATAATGGAATCCTTACATGGGTGTCAATGGGATGTTCCTCGGGTGATATTAGGTGCAAGGTCCTTGGACCTGAGGTTGTCATGGTTACCTTGTAAGTGACAACCCATTGCCTTGGTTTTATCCCTACATGGCCCTCAACGTCATGTCCTCGATATTACTGGGCATGGGAAAACATTCATGGAGGTAGGTGTGCAACCAACATGGAATCAGTTACTCCTAGTGAGAGGAGATAACGTCCTATGTGTCCCAACAAGTGTCAACTCGAGAATCTCTGGCCAGAGTAGACATGAAAGTCAGGAAGATGTTTTTAACGTTTCAATATTGAGATGACATCTTGGCGGGTGGAATACAAATGAATCGGTATTAGGGTTTGACACTTCTTCCATACCCTAGCCGACTTCGGGACGTTGTAACTGAGGGACTTAGTTGTATAGTAACTGGTCACCAAAGGGCATTCGATCCCTGTAGATTGAACCACACACTATCTGGTTAGTCATGATACGTTGCTAGACGTCAATCTTGACTTGTGAGTTGAGTCTCTAACGACCACACTAAAGGGGTTTTAGTGGTGGCTCGTAAGATTCGAATTGAAGTTGTTCTATCGGATCCGACTCTTCGTTATGCACAACTTACTACTGGCTTAGTGTGGGGCCCAATGGGTCACACAAAATAGGCTAACCTCGTAACGGGTCTTATGAGATAAAGTTTGAATGCGGCACTATATGCCTACTAGCATGGACATGATGCAACACGATCATAGATCTCGTTTACGAACATGATAGGAAAGATGTTTCCTATAGGAACAAATACGCAAGGAAGGAGTTCCTCGGTAACCCTAAATTGTAGGGATTGGCACATGATAAATCCTACTCAATAAGAATTTAATTTATAGAGATAAATTAATGTTTATATTTAGTTGGATTTAATTAATTTTGAATTAATTATAAATCCATTAAATATAAATTATTGTTTTGGAGGCAAACCCCAAAATTTTGAATTCAGGGAGAGGATTTAAAAAGGGGGGCCGGGATCACCATGGGGGCCACCTACTCACCTTATAAATAGATGGTCTAGCTTCCTTTGAGAGGGGTTAGGCAAATTGGTTAGAGATCTTGGAGAGGAGCAAAGGCTTGGATTCTTGAGAAGCTCCTTGAAGACCAAGACTCCAAAGAGCTCCTCTTGATCTCCATGGGTGTCCAACCATCAAGCTCCTCCTTCCCGAGTTTGTGAAGTCGATTTGGAGGTCTCTTCCTCTTGGGTGTGACATCTCCTTCATCTTCTTGCAGTAGTCCAAGGAGGACAACGAGGTATTGCTTCATCTTCCTCCACATTTCGTGGTTTTCTTATCCCCTCTTCCTCCCTTTTGGTACTCGGTTCTTGGTGGAAGGGTCGACTTCACCTAGGTGCGTTTTGGGGTTGAGTTTCCCTTTCCGTTGAGCCACAATGGGTCTTGGTGTTTGTTGTCCCTTGGTTGCGAGGCATTTGGTGTGGACCTTCCATTGGAGGACGTACGCTTGGACGTCTTGAAACGAGCATAGGAGCAGCCTTACCATCCGCGATATAACGTATATCATCTCCTTCTACTCGTAGATTGAATTCTATAAAGATTGCTAAAGTTGTTCGCTAGTTTTGGGATGGTTTGTATTTTTTTAAAAATCATTTTTTTCGTTGTGCTTCTTCTTCCATCCCAACAAATTTAGCTAGTATCATAACTCCAACTTTAAGATGACAAGTAAAGTAAAGGAGGCGATACCAAACATACCCAGATGCCAATTTTCATACCTATGGCATCATGATGGTTTGAAGTTGCAACCAAAGATGGATTCTTCATTCAAGTTCATGGTTAACTTCAATTCTTCAATTTCCTTTACCCTTGTGTGGTTGTTCCCCCTACAAAAGAGCATGAAACCTTTAGTACCCAAATGGCTTTAGGTCCTTGGGGGTTAGAGGGCTTAGGAACCCAAAGTGTCTTTGCCATACTTGGATTCATCTTAAAAGCGCAATCATAAATGACATGCCCATAAACACCACAACAAAAGCAATGTCCATTAAATCTTTTCTTTTCATCATTCTTGTGAACATGCGGTCTGGTATTTGAATGCTTGACATGAGAAGCATGATTAGCACGAGCATTCTTAGATGAAACATTTCTAATTCTAGAAATTATTTGGTAAATTATTTACTTTCCTACTCAAGAAAATGACTTCACTTTTCAAATCCTTCATGGATTTTTGAATAGCCTACAATTGAGATTTTAACATACCTGTAACACCCCCTAACCCGGTCAACCTTAAAACTGAGTCAGGAGACGCTACAACCTGTGCTAAGAGTACCTAAAACCTATCTCAATAAATTTCCTTCCATGGATTGTCCTAACTTAGCTTGTATATTCTATTTAATTTAACAAGAACAAAACTGCAAGAGTTTCCCCTAAAACCTTTATCACATCCTGTTAACACAAAACGAGTTTACACATCTAATCCACTCTAGAAACTAAGGTGCATATTGTTAATTCACATAATCATCTCACAATTAATAATACACACCATTAAAGAGTGCTCTATACACAAAATAAATTTTAAGCACAACTTACGTATACAAGTCATCATTTAACATCACTTTCTAGCTAAGGTGTATATGCCAAAATGTTCAAGAGTCAAAACTACTACATAACCAAAAGATCTTGAAGCATCTACCAAAATGTTTGTGATGTGACTCCAACTTTTCAGCAGATCCACCAAGGTCCACCTGTCCGTCAAAAGCTATCTACCTACGCGTGGAAAAAATCAACTCACTAAGCATGGAAGCTTAGTGGTGCTCATACAAGTCTTAACTTTTCCAAAATCACATATGTCATTATAATATAAAGGAAACTATAAATATAATAACAATGAATTAAAAGTTGGAAGAGGCATTTTGAAACAATTCACCAACTCATGGCAAACATGCATGTAATCTCAAATAATCTAATTACATATCATAATACATTTTCATTAATTTACTTATTCAAATCACTATTTTCTTAATCAGTTTGGGATGCAAATTCATTTCAAATGTATTCTTTTAATTGCCCAAAGTAAGCTACGGAGGAACCAATAAGTCGGATAACGGGATGGTGGCATGCATGTAGTGCCTGAACGGTGGCATAAAATGCCTAGTAGATCAAATCATGGGACCGGACACTTGGTGCCCCTAATGGTCCAGATAGATCAAATCATGGGATCAGACACTCGATGCCTTTAATGATCCATATCAAATGAACAGT
Organism: Canna indica; assembly: GCA_034359265.1. NCBI lineage: Eukaryota > Viridiplantae > Streptophyta > Magnoliopsida > Zingiberales > Cannaceae > Canna > Canna indica. The sequence goes on along the minus strand of CP136891.1, from coordinate 51,648,065 downwards.
GACCGGACAATCGGTGCCTCTGTTGACCAGATCAAATAAATAGGGACCGGACACTCGGTACCTCTAATGGTCCAGATCTAATGAACAGGGACCGGACACTTGGTGCCTCTAATGGTCCAGTTCAAATGAATAGTGCAGTACTACTAGAATTCCCCATTGGCATACCAAGCTATCCCAAACCACTTATTCCTATCCGGTTTACTAGGGGCAATAATTATTTACACACAATTAATCTCAATGTCATTCATCATGATCACTTGATCAATTCATCACTTGCATTATACATAATGCATAATAACATCAACATGCATAAAATTTCATTATCACTTCATCACTTGCATTATACATATATAATGCATAATAACATCCACATACGGATAATTCCATTTTCCATGCATTATAGCATATCCATGCATACAAGAATTTACATAGTGATAAGCACTATCAATTTCACACAAAAACAAATTTGATGTGTCTATTAGCTATTGCATTTTGACTTAGTAAATGCATGAATTAAGCATTGCCTTCTTCATGGGATTTATAGATCTATGTCTTAGGATTAAAAATAACATTGAATCCCTTAATTTGGATTTATTCATCAAAAGTTATCGCCGTTTGATTCCAGCTGTCCAAAACTCAAATTTCAGTTCTCAATTTGCATGGCTGAGTTTCTGGACTAACTTGGAGTCCAATTTCTATTCGGATGAAATTAGATTTTATCATTTTGGTCTTCATGAAAGTTGTGCCTCTAGATATTAACTTTCCATAGGTGTAAGAATCACTCAATTTGGAGCTTTCTAGACTGAGTTATAACTATTTAATTCCGGACTGGTCCAGAATAGGGCTGACAATTTTCAGAATTCATACTCTGACTTTTATCCAATTTTAGAGCTACTTACCCTCAAATTTTGGGCAGACTTTGTTCATGAAAATTCTAGGTTTATCTCTTATCTTTCTTTTGGCACAATATTCAAATAAATTGGAGTCCTAGAATGTAAATTGCAGCCCAAAATGCATCTATTGTTTAGGCTTCCATAACTTTTCATACAAGCAATTGATTTTTTTCATGCATTTAGACATACTAAACATCATTGTTTCACACATAAGTTAAGTATATCCATTCAATTTTACCAAATCTAACACACCACAAAAACCCTAGATTAGGCATATTCAAGAAAATTATGAGAAATTTAGAATTTGCATGAGCACAAACCTCTTGATGCCAAAATAACGTATCAAGCTTTCAAAATACACATTAAACTACTCTTTCCCTTTCCCCTTACTCTTTCTCCATTCCTCCTATTTACCTTCGACAACCAACACATACTCTCGATAAAAACTCAAATTAATGCATGAATGATGCTTTTCTAATCCTAAGTTGAAGATTGATGGGTGAATTTAAATCACTTACCTCACTTCCTGAGGGTGTTCCTATTCATCCCATAAATCCCCAACTTCTCTTAAATTACATGCTTGGATCTTGCTTCTTGAGAAATCAATTGGAGGTTTGTATGTATAATTGGTGGGATCTTTGGTGATTTGGTAGGATGGAAGAAAAGGAATTGAAGTGGAGAGGGAGATGAGGATGATACGTTAGTGGGAGAAGAAAGAAGAAGATAAATAAGGTGATGGCTTTCTCGAGAAATATCCCTATCCTTATCTCTTATGGATGGCTAGGATTAGATATCAAGAATCAATGGCTATGGTTATTCCCACCAAAAGAACACACTCATTTCCATCTCAGTTTTAATCCTCGAGTCTCGGATGGTACTATTTGGAAATTGAAGTTTTCGGGGCGTCACACGAGATATTCCGGGATGTTCTTGCTAATTTGACTTGTAGAGTACTGGTACTCTACGGGCTACTCCGGGATGTTCCTGGATGTCCATCCTGGATATTCTAATATATTCCAGAATGATACGACATCTCATCCAAGCCATTCCGGAATATTACAACATCCCATCCAGGGTATTCCGGAATGTTACAACATCCCATCCGGGGTATTTTGGGATGTTCCGGTATGCTACAACATCTCAGCCGAGCCATTCCGTAATGTTACAACATTCCATCTGGGATATTGTTTATGACTAGGAAACTATTTGTAATAGGTTAGGTGAATAATATATTAGGTTACTATTCGCAAATTGGCATTTTCGGGGCATTACAATACCATTTTCAATTTTCAATTTTTCATTCTCAATTTTGAAATCATTTTTCAATTCATTACTTCTAAGTTTCATTTTTTATTTCAAATTCTCATTTTCAAATTTCAAGGCTCTAAGCTCAATTTCTAAATCATCATGGTATGAATCAAAAGAGCAAGATTTCAATTTCTCATTTTCACTTTTCAACTCATGCAAATGACTAACAAGCTTTAGGTTTTCTTTCTTGTTTTTTCTAGTTTCCTTAGTTGATTTCATGAGCATGGCATACATCTTCTTAGATTCTTCTAATAACTCATCATAAGTCACACCTAAAGAATTAGAGCTACTATCATCATTATCAAGATTTTTATCATGATTAGAAGTAGAAGGTCTTACCTCATTATTAGCATCCATGAGGCAAACTTTTGAAGTGACTTCATAATCATGGCAAGATGGTGCTTCACTTGAATGAGATGATGATGTGGAAGCGTTTTACCTCTTCTTTGCCTTGTTCTTCATGGAAGGGCATTTTTTCTTCACGTGCCCCATTTCCCTGCATGCATGACACACTACCTTCCTTTTTCGGCTCTTAGAGCTACTCCTTTGACTAGAAGAGCTATGGGCATCAAAACCAAGATTAGGGTAGGGGTAGTTGAATGACTATTGTCATCACTACCTTCATTAGAAGAGTCAATCCCTTCGGTCTTGGCATAATCATATAGCATGTTTAAAATTGCCTAAATATCAAAAGCCGAAATACAATGCATGACCTTTTCAAAGATATTATTTTCCAAAGAACAAAATATGCAATTTGTAGCTTTAACATTTAATTCAAACATATCAATTTGTTCTTGGGTCCATGTATTCATGTTTTCCTTAGGTTCAATTTATTGAATCTTTACCATGTTTAAAACACTTAAACCTTAAGTCTTTAGGAAGGTGTACATCCTAGACTTCCAAAGACCAAAGTTCGATTCATCAAACCTATGAGGTATGGAAACAATCGACTCTAGTGTCAGTTCCAGATCGAAACAAAGTGTAGGAGAGATGGTGAAATCTCAAGCTACGATCTGCTCTAATACCAAATGTTGGTTAAATGGCCTACACTAGAGGGGGGGTGAATAGTGTGTTATCTAAACTTTTTGCCTAATTCCGATTTTATCGAATTGAATCATTTCTTACAACTTAGGCAATACACTAATTCAAATAGCAAGCAGAAGCAATAAATAAGACAATTAAACACAAGAAAGAAAAGCAATGCTAACACAATGATTTATAGTGGTTCGGCCCAAATGCCTACTCCACTACCTAGGCACCCCACTTAGGATATCCAAACTTAGCTTTACTAGATTATATCATTCCCCAACCTAAGGCACTTCCACACCCGAAAGTTTCTGCCTTCATACCGAGAGCACTCTTTCACCTCAATCCTAAGGGACAACAATCACTAGTCCTAGTAAACTATGTTTACCCCGGTGGAAATAAGCCTTAACACCAAGGCAACCACCAACTCAATCAACCTAGCACTCTAGGTTTACACACTTGAGAATACAACGAAATAAATGATAAAATACATAAGCAATGGAGCAAATAAATAATACAAAAAATACTTAATGGAATCATGGATCAACATGGAAGGCACTAAAGGGCTAGTATTTATAAGCCACAAGAGGAGAGAGCCAAAATAACTCACCCAACGGGCTGATTTTTGCCCGTAGTTGTCGCCCGATCAATGGCCAGTCGAAGGCCGGTTGACAGCCCAAGGGATCAGCCATCGACCGAAGCACACTGTCCAGAATGGGCAGTGGTCGGTCAATGGTCAACTGATGGTCGGTCGACCGCCCATCGATCGGCACCCGTGAAACGAGGCTTTCCGCGGACTTTTCTCGTGACGTTCGTTTCCGAGTTTCGGGTTTTGAAGTTTTGGGTTCATAAGTATCAATTTGAGGATTCACAATATATGCTAGACACTCTAACCCTAAACTCTATCTTTCAACGAAAACCCGAGCGTGTCAACCAACGTCCTTCCGATTTTCTAATTTTTTCGATCGCGGACGCCGAGCGCTAACCGATTTGGAATCTGAAAGTATTTCTCAATGAAACATTAGTTTCATGTTTGTTATCATAAAAACCGAGATTAAGACCAAGATAGAAAACCTTAGGCCAACACAGGACACCTAGACAAATACATCCATCGCCAAAGAGAGTGAGGTTGGAGCAGAAGTTGCGACCCTCGATGATTAAGCCGGACACCTCCAAATCCCAACTCTGGTCAAAGGGAGAACAATCGAGCCGATCATTTGGGAAGTGAGCTCTGATGAGTCATCAACTACATCTCCGACGGATTTGCAGCAGGTGGAGAATCGAGCTCGGCCAGAAAGAGATCTCTTCGGGCAATCATGGCGATCGATAGCGCCCATCTCCAAAACCCCGATATTATCATTCATCTATGTATCCGATTTTCACAGAACTAATCAAAACCAACACGACCCGATTGTAATCTTTGTTGTCCTGGTGTCCTGTGTTGGTCTAAGGTTTTCAACCTTGGTCTTAATCTCGATTTTGATGATAACAAACAAGAAACTAATGTTTTCACGAAGAATTAATTTCAGGTTCCATATCGGTTAGCGCATGACGTCCCGGATCGGAAAAATTAGAGAAATCGAAGAAATCGAAAAGGACGATCGTCGACGCTCGGATTTCATCGGGAACATAGAGTTTAGGTTTAGGGTGTCTAGCATGTGTTGTAAATCCTCTATTTGATGCATAAGAACCCAAAAACTAAAACCCGAACCCCAGAACATGAAAACTCGAAAAATCAAAAAATGGCCCTGAAATTCTTTAATCCTAGGGAGCTCCTTGGAGGGATATATGACCTAGACATTTTATTGGCACCAAAAGTCTCGGTAATTGAAAGAAGTTTTTGAAGCCTTTAACCTATTCATATTTGACTTTGGAGATTATAAATTTTTTAGTTTTCGGAAATTTGTACTAGACCCCAAAAGTTAGATTTTGATTCTTAAGGATTTTGATTTTCTAGATATTTTTATTGAATCCAAATGGGGGATAATCCTTATATAATATTTATGCTTTAAAGTTAAAAAAATTTATATAAGACTTGGGGAGACAAGACCTTGCTGAAACTGCCCTTAGAGCAGTTTCGGTTGATGGTCCGGTCGATGGTCGATCGATCCACTATCGACCGTTGACCGACTAACAGAGGCTCAAAATCGGCAGAGGCCTCTTGGTCGATGACCGGTCACTCGAGTGGTCGACCGCCCATCGATCGGGTGACTGACCAGCCGGCGGTAACGACTCTTTTTTGAGTTGTTGTGTTATTTCAGCCATGCCTCACTTCCTTGGCTCTGTATAAATATGCCTCCCCAGTCTTTCTTATGTTGTCTAACATTCCTTGAGCCATATTTTGATGATCCTTGAACTTGATTGAGCCACCATTCTTCGAAACCCTAGCTTTGAGCCTAGAAACCTTGATATTAACTTTGAGCTTGCTTTGATTCATCTTCAAGTCATCAAGAGGAGCTAGGACATCGTGTTTGAGTGCCAAGTTTATATTGTTTATTATTTTCTCTCATTATTGTTGTTATTTTCATTGTATTTTAGTTTGTGTTACACCTAGAGTGTAGGTCTTGAAATTGGGTGGTAGCCTTGGTGTTTGAGGCTTAAATCCACCGGTGTAAACTTAGTTTACTAGGATTAGTTGTGTTGTCCTTAGGGTTCGAGGTAAGAGAATGCTCTCGGTAGGAAGGCGGAGACTTCCATGACTGGAAGTGCCTTCGATGTGAGAGCGGAGACTCTTCGGTAAAAACATCCTCATTGTAAAGGAGACAAATTAATCTAGTAAAGATTCAAACTGATAACCTCATTTAGGCTAAAGTTTTAGATAACAAACTATTCACCCCCCCCCCTAGTGTAGGCCATTTCACATACACATATCATATGATTCTAGGACAATCGTCCTTGAACAATCTGGGAGCTATCGTATCCACTCCCCACTTAGCATTAAAATTTCCTGTTTCAGAAATGGAAATAGGTGTGTTGCATGCCGACCAGAAAGAAGCTCGATGGTGCTATAATCAATGCCTCAAACCAAGGATGGCTGAATCAAAGAAAGGGCCTAATGGCCCACAAGCAGTTTGCACAGCCGAAGGCAAATAGCCATGATCAAATATGTTGGTCTAAGGTTTTTAACCTTGGTCTTAATCTCGATTTTGATGATAACAAATATGGAACTAATGTATTCATGAAGAACTATTTTCAGGTTCCAAGTCGGTTAGAGCTCGATGTCCCCGATTGGAAAAAGGACGCTCGTCGACGCTCGGGATTCTTCGGGAAGTTAGAGTTTAGGTTTAGGGTGTCTAGCATGTGTAGTAAATCTCGTGATGATGCATAAGAACCCAAAAACCAAACCCGAACCCCAACACATGAAAAATTGGAAAATCAAAAAACGACCCTCAAATTCACTGAGCCTAGGGAGCTCCTTGGAGGGCTATATGACCTAGATATTTTCTTGGCACCAAAGGTCCCGGTATATATTTTTAAGTATTTTTTGGAAGCCTTTAGTCTACCCATATTTGACCCGGAAGATTATAAAATTTCATTTTTCAAAAATTTGTACTAGACCCCAAAAGTTAGATTTTGATTCTTAAGGATTTTGATTTTTTAGATATTTTTATTGAACCCAAATAGGTGGTAATCCTTGTATAACAATTATGATTTAAAGTTATTAATTGTTACATAAATGTTATATAAGAGGACTTAGCGAAGACGAAACCTAGAAATGAATAAATGAGTAGAAAAAATAGCAAAACTACCTTGATTTTCCAATTTCGGTCGACCAGTCAGTCGACCGAATGGTGCCCAAAAGTGGCAAAATGCATTCGGTCACTCGGTTGGTTGACCGACGATCGACAGGCAAATGACCGGACGGAGAAAATGACTATTTTCTAGCCGTCGAGTTAGTTGTTCGAGGCCAACTCTTCATGGTCTATAAATACAAGACCATGAGAGCCTTCCTCCCTTGATCCTGACCTTCATTGAGTCATCTTCGATCATCTCTAAAGCTTTTCTTGAGCCATCTCTTTGCAAACCCTAGTTTTCATGATAAAACCTTGATCTAACCTTTGAACCTTCAAAATTCATCTTCTCAATGCATTAGAGGACTAGAGAGTATCTTTTGGAGCTAAGTATAGTTTGATTTGTTTATTGCTCCAATTGTTATTGTATTTTCTTGATTATTTTAATTGTATATCAAGTGTGTACACTTAGGTTGCTAGGTTTGATTAAGTTGGTGGTTGCCTTGGTGATAAGGCTTAAATCTGCCATTGTAAACTTAGTTTACTAGGATTAGTTGAGTTGTCCCTTAGGTTGAGGTGGGAAAGTGCTCTTGGTAGGAAGGCGGGATATTTTCGAGTGTGGAAGTGCCTTCGGTTTGAGAGCGGAGAATTTTCGATATAAAGTCTACTTTGTAAGGGAAACGATATAATCTAGAAGATCTAGTTAGAAATCCAAAGCGGGGTGCTTAGGTAGTCGAGTAGGCATTGGGGCCGAATCACTATAAATACTTGTGTTCGCATTATTTTTTTTGTGTATCGCATTGTTTATCTTTATTACTCGCTTCGGTATTTAGTCGTTGAATTGTGAATTTCCTAAGTAGTTTAAGAAAAGATTAAAACTGGAATTACAAAAAAAAAAAAAGATTTAGTTAACAGACTATTCATCGCCCCCCCTCTAGTGTAGTCATTTCACCAATAAAATAGTCACAATGAGCACAAATAAAGCTCAGACCGAGCACTTCCCTGTATGCATAATTTCTTTTTATAACTTAATAAAATTATATTCCTCGCATCTTTCTCTGTGCATGTCCAGAGAACTCTATGGCTATCTCGCCACTTTAATGAATATTCTGTTATTCAAAACCTACTTGAATCATTCCGCACGAGCTCGGCCTAATCCCTCCTCCACCCCGAGTGCAGCCTTTCGCCTTAAAAGCCGATGCTTCCAGCGCCAGAGCCCAATCATCCACTCGGCAACTACAATTTGGTTTACACCTGTCTGGTTCGCTGGCCTCAGTGCCTATTACGGGCTCCCATGCCCCCAACAACCCCAAGCGCGCTTCTCGTAAGCTCGGTCTTCACCGAGTCTAGTCCTCGGCCCTAAATGCGGCCTTTGGCTCAACCCAGCATGCTATGAATGAGCAACACGACCCCAAGTGTGCTTCTAGCAAGCTCGGTTTTCACCGAGTCTAGTCCTCGACCTCCAGAGCCGATACTTTCGGTCTCCGCACTCTTACACGACCAAGGATTCGGTTTTCACCAGCCTGGCTCGTTGGCTATCACGCCACTACTTTTGGCCTCATAGCCCTTACTCGACTACTCGCGGACGATCATGCCTTACGCTCCTTGGCGAGCTCCGCTTGAACCCTGAAGTGCAGTCCTCTGTCCCCAAAGCTGATACTTTCAGCCTCAACACCCATACACCACTAGGATTAGGTTTCACCAGCCTAACTCATTGACTACCACACTACTACTTATGGCCTCAAAGCCCTTACTCGACTCCTCACGCATGGTCCTGCCTTACACTCCTCGACAAGCTCGGCTTGAAGCCCCGAGTGCAGTCCTCGGCTCCCAGAGCCGTTACTTTCGACCTCAGAGCCCTTACTCGACTCCTCATGCCCGGTCCTGCCTTACACTCCTCAGCGAGCTTGGCTTGAACTCCCGAGTGTAGTTCTCAACCCCCAAAGTCGTTACTTCCGGCCTCAGTGCCCTTACTCGACTGCTCGCACGTAATCCTGCCTTACGCTCCTTATCGAGCTCAGTTTGAACCCCTGAGTGCAGTCCTCAGCCCCTAGATTTGTTACTTTCGGCCTCAGAGCCCTTACTCGACTCCTCGCGAGCGGTCCTACATTACGCTCCTTAGCAAGCTCGGCTTGAACCCCCCGAGTGCAGTCCTCGGCCCACAAAGCTATTACTCAGAGCCCTGACTCGACTCCTCGCGCGTGGTCCTGTCTTATGCTCCTCGGTGAGCTCGGCTTAAACCCTTGAGTGTAGTCCTCAGCCCCAGAGCTGTTACATCCGACATCAGAGCCCTTACTAGACTCCTTGAATGTGGTCCTACCTTACTCTCCTCGACGAGCTCGGCTTGAACCCCCGAGTGCAGTCCTCGGTCCCCAGAGTCGTTACTTCCGGCCTCATAGCCCTTACTCGACTCCTCGTGCGTGGTCCTGCCTTATGCTCCTCGACAAGCTCAATTTGAACCCCTGAGTGCAGTCCTCGGCCCCGAGAGTCATTACTTTCGGCCTTATAGCCCTTACACGACTCATCGTGTGTAGTCCTGCGTTATGCTCCTCGACGAGCTTGGCTTGAAACCCCGAGTGTAGTCCTCAGCCCCTGGAGCTATTACTCAGAGCCCTTACTTGGCACATCGTGTGTGGTCTTACCTTACACTCCTCGGTGAGCTCGGCTTGAACCCCCAAGTAGAGTCCTCGTTCACTACATTCGTTACCTCCAGCCTCATAGCCATTACTCGACTCCTCGGGCGCGGTCTTGCCTTACACTCCTCGGCGAGCTTGACTTGAACCCCCGAGTGTAGTCTTCAGCCCCTAGAGCCATTACTTCCAGCCTCAGAGCCCTTACTCCAATCCTCGCACGCGGTCCTGCATTATGCTCCTTGGCGAGCTCGCTTTGAACCGCCGAGTGTAGTGATCAGCCCCAGAGCTGTTACTTTCGACCTCAGAGCCCTTACTCGACTCCTCGCATGTGGTTATGCCTTACACTCCTTAGCGAGCTCGGCCTGAACCCCCAAGTGTAGTCCTCGGCCCCCAAAGTTGTTACTAAGAACCCTTACTCCACTCCACGTGCGTGGTCCTACCTTACGCTCCTCGGCGAGCTCGACTTGAACGCCTGAGTGCAGTCCTCAACCCCAGAGCTGTTACTTCCAGCCTCAGAGCCCTTACTCGACTCCTTGCGCGCGGTCCTACCTTACGCTCCTTAGCGAGCTCGGCTTGAACCCCCGAGCGCAGTCCACTACATCTCAACACCTTTACTCCATACCTCACGCACACCAACGAGCTCGGTACTTTATCATGGCCGCATAATTCGAAAGCAGGCCCAACTCAAACACCAAACCACACCAATACTATTTAATTATCTGAAACAACCTCAGAGCTGCTACAAAAAGGTTCAGTCTCAAACAAAGATTTCCCCTTTCAAAGGGGAGCCAAACATTACTAGACAACCGAGTTAGTAAAGCATATTGCAAAGAGGAAAACATGCAAAGTGCAAAGTAGACCCACAAAGAGCCAATAGTTGAAAAGCCCTGAAGGGCAATAATTCTTTACAGGTAGAATAAAATTAACCCACACGTGGGCAATTCAATGTTTAACATCATGAGACTACTTAGTCCAAGCCGATGCAACGGGAGGCCTCCTCTCTAAAGCACCACTCTCTAGCAAACTCTGTCCAGGAACGGCTAAAGGTGATTTCTCGCCATGACGATAAGGAGTTTCCTCGTCAGATTACGAAACTACAAGAACACTATCCCTCACTTCCTTGGAAGGGTCAACCACTGAAAAGTCAACTCCATAAGCAAAATGTCGACCCTGCTCAATCACCTTATAAAAACTGATATCGTACACCTCAGCAAACTTCAAGGTTCTAAGCTACAGACCTCCATCTGTCCTCCTTAGCTCTAGCAGACACAACCTCAGCCTACAAATGTGCTTTGGTCACCTCAAACTCGGCCTGCAAACATGAATTCTCCGCTATGGCCACAGCTATGTCCTGATGAAGTTAAACTGACTCCGCCTTGGTAGTCATAGATTGGCTTTCCACCTCCTTCACCCGGATGCTCAGATGATCAACCTCGCCAGCCTTGGATTCTAAAGCCCTCTTCAGTGGCTCAACCTCATGAGAATGGGCCGTCGACGCCCTTGATAAAGTCTCTCGTAGATCCTCAATCAGACTAAAGAAACAAGACTGATAAGTTTCCCATGGATCTACCCCGTGGAAAACACCATCTGAGTACCAAGGTGAACATCACTACTAAAAGGAATAGTGCCCTTGAGCCAATCGCATGTCGATGTGTTTAAGGACTATTCAAGGGTAATCAACATAATGAGGCAACTTTTTCATCATATGTTTCATCTTTATGAACAAAGATTATGATGAACCCCATGAACCCGGGCAAATGTATCTGAGGCCATCATGAAATGATGCCAGTGAGACTTGGAATCCAGATACCCATGTTTTAAATGTTCCTAGTCGTAGGATCAACAGTCCTTGGAATCCTTACATGAGTGTCAAGAAGTCCTAGGACCTAAAGTTCTAATTGTTACCTTGTGAGTGATGACCAATTGCTTTGCTTCTATCCCTACATGGCCTTCAGTGTCATGTGCTTGGTATTACTGGGCATGGGGAAGCATTCATGGAGGTAGGTGAGAAACCAACATCGAATCGATTACTCCTAGTGGAAGGAGATAATGTCCTATGTGTCCCTGCAAGTGTCGACTCGGGAATCTTTGGCCAGAGTAGACATGAAAGTCAAGAAGATGTTTTTGATGTTTCATTATTGAGACAACATCTAGGCAGGTGGAATACATATGAATCAGTATTAGGGTTTGACACTTTTTTCATAGCCTAGCCGACTTTGGGACATTGTAACTAAGGGACTTAGTTGCACGGTAACTAATCACCGAAGAGCGTTCAATCCTTGAAGATTGAATCTCACACTATCTGGGTAGTCATGACACGTTACTAGACGTCAATCTTGACTTGTGAGTGGAGTCTCTCACGACCACACTAAAGGGGTTTAGTGGAGGCTTGTAAGATTCGAATAGAAGTCGTTCTATCGGATCCGACTCTCTGTTATGCACAACTCACTACTGGCTTAGTGTGGGGCCCAATGGGTCACACACAACTGGCTAACCTCATAACAGGCTTTATGAGATAGCGTCCGAGTGTGGCATTATATGTCTACTAGCATGGACATGCTCCAACTCGATCACGGATCTCCTTTACGGACCTAATAGGAAAGGTGTTTTCTGTAGGCACGACTGCGCAACAAAGGAGTTCCTCGGTAACCCAAATTTGTAAGGTATCCCTAAATTGCAGGGATTGGCACATAATAATATTTTATGTGGTTCATTAAATTTAATTATCAATTAAATATTTAATTAACCACTTGACGGGGATTGTATTTAATTATGAATTAAAAATAATTTGATTTTGAATCAAATAAACATGGTGTGAAAATTAATTAGGAATCAATTAATTAGGCAAGACCATGTGCCTAACCAATTAATTAGGAACTAATTTATTTGGATAAATCCTAATTAATTGGAGTTTGATTTATGGAGATAAATCATAAAATTAATAGATATATGATTTTTGAGGATAAATCATAATTCCATTAATTAATAGGAATTTGATTTGTCTAGATAATTATTGTTCCTATTTGATAGGAATTTAATTATTTTAGATAAATCATATTTTATTTTGATAAACCTCTTTCCTATTGTTTAGGATATTGGTTTATTTAGTTAATTACGATTTCTATTTATAGGCAACTAATTTATGAAGATAAATTAGATTTTATATTTAATCTATTTTAATTAATTATGAATTCTAATTTTAGATTTTATATTTAATCTGTTTTTTGGACGCAAATCCTAGAATTTTGAATTCTAGGGAGAGAGTTTTTAGGGGCGCGGGTCGAATCTTGTAACGCTGCCCCTCTCTATCTATAGTGGCCAAATACCCCATACGGAGAGGGTTAGTTAATTAATTCTTCATGTTCTTGGAGAAGATTAAGGACTTGATTCTTTAGAGGCTTCTTGAAGAGAAAGGCTCCGAAGAACTCCTCCTCTCCAATGGTGGCCTACCATCTACATCCTCCTTTCCCGGTTTTTGCGAAGCCAAATTGAAGGTGTTCTCTTCTTGGGTGTGTCGTAATCTTCATCTTCTTTGAGGAGTCCAAGAGGATAGCGAGGTATCTTCACCTCTTCTATTTCATTCCGGTGTTTTCTCATCCTCTCTCCTTCCCTTTTTGGTGCCGGGTTCTTGGTGGAAGGGCCGGCCTTGCCTTGGTGGATTTCGGAATTTGAGAAAGCTTCTCTGTTGAGCCACAATGAGCCCCCGTGTTCGCTGCCCCGATTGTTGCTAGGTGCTTGGTGTGGACTATCGTTGGAGGACGTGCACATGTGTGTCTCGAGACGGGGATAAGAGCAGCCATACCAAATGCGGTGTAAGGAATACCTTCCCCTTCTACTCGTAGATTGAATTCCTTAAAGATTGCTAAAGTAGATCGCTATTTTCGGGATAATTTGAATTTGTAAATTGCTATTTCCACTGCATTTTCAATTCCTATCCCAACAGTCGTATTAGAGCCACCTTTAGCAATTTTCTGGAATTTATATTACGCATTATTGTTGCGTTTACGAACTGTTCGCTCCCTAAACGTCATGCTGCTTGTAAATTTATGAAATTTCAGCATTGCAATTTTTAAATAGGGCATGTGTACCCCTATCTTCCTCTTAAGAATTCTGATTGTAATTCACTTCTCCCTCTCCTTAAACCTTTCCCCAAGGGTTGTTTGTGGTCTTCTTCTTTTAGATTTGTAAAATTAGAAGCTTAGGGGCAGATTCATGACGAGCACGTTTGCTGCCCCGTTTTGCTGCGCGCTCCATGTGATGATGACTTGAACCCCAGGAAGGCACTGATGGAACCGACAACCTACAAGGTGGTTTTAGGAAGCACCTTGGCGAAGCGGAGCTCCCTAAAAACCCTAGGATGATGGCCTTGGTTCACCAGGTGGCTCGGGTGGAACCCTTAGAACATCCATAATCATCCTTATTCACTTTAAGCTTTTATTTATTTCTTTTGTTTCAATTGTTGATAGCTTAGATAATTATAATTGCATAAAGAAACCCTCCAATAATATTGAGTTCGAATGGCTAAGATATTAAGAATATCGGTCACGCCTTCCATCGTTATGAGGGACAAGTGTGTCTATTGTCACAACGGGTTTGTTGTGCACACACAAGTCCTTTTGTGCTAATAGACATGTTGCACCTCATATGGCACATATCCCTTTTGTGTCTCTGCAACCGGCTTGAACATGACTTACCTTTTTGAGATACACTCAAGGGTGGTTGTTTTCTCGCTAGGGAATACGAACGATGGGTCCGACTCAACAAGGGCTCCTTGGTTTTGTTGTGCACACATAAGGCCTTGGTTGCCCTAGAGGCAAAACATATGAAAGTCACATAGTGATGTGATCGGTAAAGAGTTACCTACCCATGGACCTATTAGGGTTTGTCGTGTTACATGCGAGACCCGAGTAGGAGAAGTGGGGTTCCATTTTTCTCCTTAGGAAGTCTACCAACGAGGGCTTCACATTTCCAAACCGGAGGGTATTATGGAACCGCGAAAATTAGTGGGAGACATGAATAATTAAAAGACCTCAATAAATATGCATGTAGAATATCTGCTCATTCATGTCTTTATTTTCGTCGTAGCATATCATGTCACCTTTCCCATCGTTAGATTGTTTCATCAATGAAAATAAATTAACTGGATCAAATTACGTCGATTGGATGCAAAATTTGAGGATCGTCCTCATTTATGAGAATCTGTCTCACATTCTTGATTCTCCGGGACCGATGCCACCCCTTGGGGAAGGGGATTACATCGAGGAAGAGAGGACGGCTTATGAGAAGCGACAAGAAATTTGGAGTGAAGATAGTACCACTGTTCGATGCATAATGTTGGCATCCATATCCGAAAGTTGCAAAAGCAGCACGAACATTTGGATACCGAAGCTATCTTCGATCACCTCAAGTTGTTGTATGGTGAGCATATGAGGACAGCTAGGTACAAGATATCTAACCAACTCTTCCATGCCAGAATGGAGGATAACACTCTTGTTGAGACCCATGTCCTCAAACTAATCATTTTCATTGAGGAGTTAGAGAGGTTGGGGTTCTCCATGGACAGGGAACTAAGTCAGGACTTAGTACTCCAATCCCTCCTGGATTCGTTTTCATAGTTTGTTGATAACTTCCACATAAACAAGCAGGGTGTCTCACTTCCCGAACTCCCTAATATGATGAAGACTACTGAGTCTCACCTTAAGAAGGATAAGGACATAGTCTTGTTAGTGGGAGATGCCTCTGAGGCAAAGTTATACTCTATTAAGAACAAAGTGAAAAACAGAACTGTGAAACCCATGAGAAATATCAAGAAGAAAGGGAAAGTTATTCCCAATGGCACCTGCTACCATTATGGTAAAGATGGCCACTGTAAGCGCAACTGCAAGGAGTATTTTGAAGAGTTAAAACCGAAGATGGTTTTTGAAACCACTGCTTCAGGTGCGTATGTTATAGAAAATACTTCGTCATTAAACTCTACTTTATGGTATTTTATGCCAGGTATTTGATATCAATCATCATCTGCAAGATGTTGTAGGAGAAGAAGAAAAGTAGAATACTTGACAAAAGGCAACTACGACCTTCGGGAAGGCGATAGGCACAAAAGTTGTAGCCTTAGCTGTAGGAACCTATCGTATAAGTCTTCTATTCGACAAGACCGTTGATATTTATTTGTTCGTGTTAATAAAAGAACATCATTTTCCTTCGTTATCTGAACAAGGTTATGAAAAGTTTTTTAAAGGCAATAGTTATCGCATAAACCCTTCTGATGAGTTACATGCGATTGGACCAATTTCAATTGTTTTAATGGTTTTTGAAGTTAATGATAAATATTTTTTTGTGCGAACGCACAAAGAGATAAAATTAACCTCACCTACTTCTGGCTTTTATGACTTTGGGCGAATATAAATCGCAGTCAAAACTTGAGAAGTGTGTCTCAAGGAGATTCTAATCGAGTCTCTATTCACCAAACCTGGCGAAAGGCTCGCTGAGTTGATTAGAGTTGGCCAACATAGGTATATACAGGCCGATAATGACTCAAGCTAGAAAAGGATACTCCTACGATATGATTAGGCATGGGTATGTCCACCTATTTTGGCACAAACCCGAAACCTTTGAATCATTTAAGGAGTATGAAGGTGAAGTTAAAGAAACATATTGGAAAAAGTATTATAGGCCTTCAATTGGATCGAGGCAAAGAATACTTATCCACTAGGATTCTGAATTATCTCTAAGACAATAAGATTATCTCTGTATGGACCCCTCCTGACACAATGGTGTGTTTGAAAGGAGGAATCATACCTTATTGGATATGATGTGATCCATACTTAGCTTCCAATCTCTTTTCAGGGGATAAGCTATTGTAGCGGCCATAATTTTGTCTGTCTATGATACACCATATAAGATTGGAATAGCAAGAAACCGAGTTTGAGACCTCTCGTGATTTTGGGTTGCCTAGCATATGACAAACTTGACCAGGAGCAAATTTTGAGGCGTACCCTAAAATGTGTTTTGTGTATCAAGTTCTCCCAACTGAACAAAAGGAGTTTTGTCACCACTTTCTGAGAAAAGGAGTTTGTCGAGGAAAGTGGGAGTGGAAGATATGTTGAACTTGGTGAAATTCAGCAACCACGAATAAAATCGTAACAACTAGTGGAAAGTTCACAAGTTAAACCAATCCATGTAATTAATACTTCCCATTACTCTTCTAGGAGACTACATAGACTGCCTGAGTGATGATGTCTAGCCATAGGATATGACCTAGATTCAGGCAATCTGCGATCTCTTAACGGTCAAATGTGTTGACACCACGCGGTGGCATTATGCAAATCCAAATTGGACTCAAACCAAGTATAGACTTTGGTTGATCGGTTCAAAAGGATAACTCCTATAGGGTGCAGATGGATCTTTAGGAAAGATCTGAGTAGCTGGCAAGGTGTGGACCTATAAGACCAGACTGGCTATGAATGAGATCTAACCCAGACAATAGGTTGTCTATAATAAGACATTCTCATTAGTTTCAATTCTGAAGTCCATCAGGATATTGCTAGCCATCACTGCGTACTATGAATATGAGATCTAGCTAGAGGGTGTCTAGATTGTGTTCTTCCATTATAAAGAAGTCTATATGACATAGCTAGATGAGTTCGTATCCTCGGTTGGACTGAGTAAGGTATGCGAGCTGCAAAGGTCCATTTATGGACTACAGCTAGCATTGTAGAGTTGAAACATCCATTTTGATGAGATAGTCAAAAGGGTTTTGATTTTATCAAAAATGTGGATGAACCTTGTGTAGATAAGGTGTTTAGTGGGAGTGTAGTCATATTGTATGATATACTTGTGGGAAAAGCATTCACATGCTCTAGTTATTTCCCATACTGATTCTCTATGGTACATCTTGAAAAGGCCTCCTATATGCTTGATATTAGGATCTATGTGGATAGGTCTAAAAGGATGCTTGGTTTACCCCAGCCCATGTATGCTGATACAGTGCTAAAAGAGTTTTAGCATCGAAGGCAATAAAAGAGGTTACTTGCCTAAGAGTGATTGTATCAATCCTCCTAAGACGATGTTAGCTAAGACACCTGAGGAGAGATAAAAGATGAGTGAGATCCATTATGCTTCGAAAATGGGATCCATCTTGTGATGCTTTGCACTAGGCTTGATATTGCCTATAGCTTAGAGGTATCTAGCAGATTTCAAGCAAAACCCTGGAGAATAACATTGAAAAGCAAATAGAGAACTCTCTCAGGCACTTGAGAAGGATGAGAGACGTTCTATATGACAATGAAACCATATGATGGTATGAGGATACCTTTAATGGTGGTGCAGAAAGCAAGAAAGTGTTCCTAGCTAGGTACTGTAAACGGTGAGGTGACTAAGGCTTTGTGCTTGGCTACTTACTTTGCCGCTTAGGATAACATCGGATAAATTAAGGATTTTATCATAAGTGGGAGTTGTTCATGAGGTTGTCTGTTCAGCACTGGTATTGTATGACAGTACTAGGATGATTGGCTAAAGTGCAAGTGGGAGTTTGAAAGGAATAGTGCTCTTGAGCCAATCACATGTCGATATGTTTACAGACTATTCAAGGGTAATCAACTTAATGAGGCAACATTTTTATCATATATATGTTGCATCTTTATGAATAAAGATTGTGATGAACCCTATGAACCCGGGCAAGTGAGACTCGAAATCCAGATGCTCATGTTCTAAACGTTCCTAGTCGTAGGATCACCAATTAGGGTATCGATGATTTTGGATAGACTAATGCACTTGGTACATGCCCTATACGATAGGGGGTAGCTAATCTCACAATTACCTATGAACCACCATTAATGTACAAGTGCAGGTGCTCATTTGGGAATGAGTTCACTGAACGGACCTACAGGAGGAACACAAAATGGAATCCTTACATGAGTGTCAATAGGATGTTCCTCGGGTGATAATAGGTGCAAGAAGTCCTTGAACCTGAGGTTGTCATGGTTACCTTGTGAGTGATGACCCATTGCTTTGGTTCTATCCATACGTGGCCCACAGCGTCATGTGCCGGGTATTATTGGGCATGGGGTAGCATTCATGGAGGTAGGTGAGCAACCAACGTGGAATCAGTTACTCCTAGTGAGAGAAGATAATGTCCTATGTGTCCTTGTAAGTGTCGACTCGGGAATCTCTGGACATAGTACACATGAAAGTCACGAAGATGTTTCTGACATTTCATTATTGAGATGACATCTTGGCAGGTGGAATACATATGAATCAGTATTAGGGTTTGACACTTCTTCCGTACCCTAGCCGACATCGGGACATTGTAACTGAGGGACTTAGTTGCCCGGTAACTAGTCACTGAAGGGCGTTCGATCCCTGCAGATTAAACCTCACACTATCCGAGTAGTCATGACACGTTGCTAGACGTCAATCTTGACTTGTGAGTGGAGTCTCTCACGACCACACTAAAGGGGTTTAGTGGAGGCTCATAAGATTCAAATAGAAGTCATTCTATCGGATCCAACTTTCCGTTATGCACAACTCACTACTGGCTTAGTGTGGGGGCCATTGGGTCACATACAATAGGCTAACCTTGTTACGGGCTTTATGAGATAGACTGTGAATGCGACATTATATGTCTACTAGCATGGACATGCTGCAACTCAGTCACGGATCTCGTTTACGGACATAATAAAAAAGGAGTTTCCTATAGGAACGAATGCGCGAGAAAAGAGTTCCTCGGTACCCTAATTTGTAGGGCATCACTAAATTGTAGGGATTGGAACATAATAACATTTTATGTGATTGCTTAAATTTAATTATGAATTAAATATTTAATTAACCACTTGACGGGGATTGTATTTAATTATGAATTAAATATAATTTGATTTTGAATCAAATATACATGGTGGGAAAATTAGTTTCTAACCATGTGCCTAACCAATTAATTAGGAATTAATTTATTTGTATATATCCTAATTAATTGGAATTTGATTTATGGAGATAAATCATAAAACTAATAGATATATGATTTATGAGGATAAATCATAATTCTATTAATTAAAAGGAATTTTATTTATCTAGATAATTATTATTCCTATTTGATAGGAATTTAATTAGTTTAGATAAATCATATTTTATTTAGATAAACCTCTTTCCTATTGTTTAGGATGTTATTTTATTTAGATAATTACGATTCCTATTTATATGCAACTAATTTATGGAGATAAATTAGAGTTTATATTTAATTAGTTTTAATTAATTCTGAATTAATTATGAAACAATTAAATATTAAATATAATTTGGAGGCAAACCTCGGAATTTTGAATTCTGTGGAGAGAGTTTTTAGGGGGGCGGGTCTACTCTTGTAGCCACAACGAGCCCCCGTGTTCGCTGCCCCTGTTGTTGCGAGGTGCTTGGTGTGGACTATCGTTGGAGGACGTGCACGTGTACGTCTCGAGACGGGGATAAGAGCAGTCATACCAACCGCGGTATAAGGTATATCTTTCCCTTCTACTCGTAGATTAAATTCTTTAAATATTGCTAAAGTAGATTGTTGTTTTCGGGATAGTTTGAATTTTTAAATTGTTATTTCCGTTGTGTTTTCAATTCCTATCCCAACAACTACCACCTCTAGAAAGTACAGCTGGTTGCAGAGGTGCCAATGGGGGATTCCCCGTCATCCCCACAGGCGTGATTGTAACGCCCCCCATCGAAAGATAAATCATTTCGAGGCTCGGACCCTCATCAGTACTTCTATTTCTTTTGCTAGTCTCAGAGGAAAACTATGAGGAGTAGCAGTATCTAAGGGTATGAACCGCTCAATCGTATCTAGAGCAAGAGACACTGAAGGCCTCGGAGGTTGAGACTTCATGGACTTCAGCAAACTCTCTGCCAAAGGATTTTTCTTCTTACCACTTGAATCATCCCCCCCTTATCCTCACCCACCAAGTACAATCGTTGGAACTTTCCACAGTGAAGATATTTTTTGTGCACAAACAAAGGTAAAGCAAGTGGATAATTTTCAGACAAAAAAAATCACTAAACACTATGCACCACAAACCTACTTATGTATTCCAAAACAAGGACCCATCATGAGTCCTATCAAATATCTCCTGTGGGGCAAGGAGAACATAAGGACAATTTTGTGACAAAAAGGCTACCAGAACTTCGTACTCAGGAGGAACACTTCCTTCCTCAAAATCCTGAATAGAGCGAGGCTCCGACCTCCAGGACAGAGGGAACCTCTCTATAGAATAGGGAGACTCCAGAAAGAAGGGTCAAACGCTCTCTCGTGACTTAACCCTAAAGTAGCGGGTCTTGAAGCCCTTCGATGACCTCTTAAATAGAGCGAAGAGTTTCCTCCCCATGACAGCATTGAAAGACACCCACAACCCTTTCTGGCCTCCTTTCGCTTGAAAAAGAGAGAAGAATACATGGAGGCTTGGCCTGATTCCCAAACACTCCATCACAATTTCGAAACACCGAACAAACCCCCAACTGTTCGGGTGCAACTGAGTGGGAGCTACATTAACCAAATTCAGAACGTCATGTTCGAAGTCAGTAAATGAAAGACAAATCCCAGCTCGTCGAAAAAAGTTCGGTACATAAAGATAAATCCCGAGTTGGTGTTAAAATACACTTGATTCAACGAGAGGCACGGAAGACACTCGTAGTCCTCCTTGACACCTTCACGAGTAATGGACACACAGTCCCAAAAGAATAGAATGCTATCAAGATCGGCTAACACCTAGCAATGCAACTTCACATACTCCTAAACCCACGAAAAGGAATTCGGATCCCTCATTGGCGTCTCGAATTCCGACTTCATAACGACACTTTTCTTCACCATCGTGGAAACCCTAGAATGGGGACAAGTTAGTTCAAACCTATTGACCTAAGGCAGGACCTACGAGGGCAACAAGAAACTCATTGGAGAAGAAAACAAGGGCAAAGACAAACGGATAAGTAAACCACGAAGCTATCGCTGAAAGAAATCCCTAAAGCACCAAGTCATCGAAAAGCTAGAATTCAGAAACAAGAAAAGAAAAAATGTGTTATAGGCAACACGATGGGCAAAAAATCCCCCATTGAATGGTCGACGATCCCACCATAGACAAATCTAGATCGTCCAAGCAAATGCCAAAGTGGCAGCCTTCTAGGGAATGATGAGGAACGTGTTAGCATTTTTTCCGCCATGATCACCTCTTAAACCGAGGGAGCAAAGAGCCAATCAGGAGGCGCCACGAAGAAAGAGAAAGTCCAACTGCAAAGCTGCCATACGAAGCACAAAAGCCGAAGAGACACAAGAACAACACAACAAAAATCTGCTACTCGATCCCTAAAAGATCACTTTCTCCAACTCGGCTCCCATAATCGCTTGCTCCAATTCGGACTCCACGGCCACCTACTCTAGCTTGGATCCCACTGCCTCTCGCTCCAATTCGGCCTCCATGGCCACCTACTCCAGCTCGGCTTCCACAGCCACTCGCTCCAGTTCGGCCTCCACGGCCACTTACTCCAGCTCGGCTTCCACGGCCGCTTGTTCCATTTCGGCCTCCACGGCCACCCATTTCAGCTCGGCTCCTACCCGTTTAGGGAATGAGTTTACTGAACAGACCTACACGAGGAACACATAATGGAATGCTTACATGAGTGTCAATAAAATGTTCCTCGGGTGCAAGCAATCCCGGGACATGAGGTTGTCATGGTTACCTTGTGATTGATGACCCATTGCTTTGGTTTTATCCCTACGTGGCCTTTAAGAGTCATGTGCCGGATAGGAGAAGCATTCATGGAGGTAGGTGAGCAACCAATAAGAAATTGTTTACTCCTTATGAGAGGAGATAATATCCTATGTATCCCTGCAAGTGTCAACTCAGGATTCTCTAGCCATAGTAGATATGAATGTCGGAAAAAAGGTTTCTGACATGTCATTATTGAAATGATAACTTGGCAGGAGGAATACATACAAATCGGTATTAGGGTTTGGCAGGAGGAAAAAAGGTTTGACACTTCTTTCGTAACCTAGTCGACTTCAGGACATTGTAACCGAAGGATTTAGTTGCACGGTAACTAATCACCGAAGGGCATTCAATCCCTGTTATTGAACCTCACACTATCCAAGTAGTCATGACACATTGCTAGACGTCAATCTTGACTTATGAGTGGAGTCTCACATGACCACACTAAAGGGGTTTAGTGTTGGCTCGTGAGATTCAAATAGAAGTTGCTCTATCAGATCCGACTATCCATTATGTATAACTCAATGCTGGCTTAGTACGGAGCCCAATGGGTCACACACAACAGGCTAACCTTGTAATAGGCTTTATGAGATAGAGCTCACCCGTGGCACTATATGCCTACTAGCATGGACATGCCGCAACTCGATCACGGATCTCGTTTACGGATAAGATAGGAAAGGTGTTTCCTATAGGAACAAATGCACGAGGAAGGAGTTCCTCGAAACCCCTATTTTGTAGGGTAACCCTAAAGTCGTAGGGTTTTGGCACACAGTACTATTTTGTATCGTCGATTAAAATCTTAATTATGAATTAAGGAATTAATTAACCATAAATTGGGGATCCCCTCTTCCTCCTATTTTCGAGCCCGGTTTTTGGTGGAAGGGCCAGCCTAGCCATGGTGCTTTTTGGGGTTGAGAAAGCCACTCCGTTGAGCCACAACGAGCTCTGTTCATCGCTGTTCCTTTCGTTGGGAGTTGCTTGGTGTGGGCTAGCATTAGAGGACGTGCATGTGTGCATCTTGAATAGGGATAGGAGCACCTCCGTCAACCACAGTTGAAGGTATACATTCTTCCTATGCTTAATTCCTTAAACTCGCTAAAGTAGATCGATGGTTTTCGGGGTGTTTGAATTTTTAAATTCCATTTTCCACTGCATTTTTCCTATTCGCACCCCAACAGTGGTATCAGAGCCACCTTTAGCGATTTCCTAGAATTTTTATTTCACATTTTGATCGCGTTTACGAACCATTCATTCCCTAAATGTCATGCTGCCCAGTTTTGGTTTTGGGGGGCTTTGAGTTGTTTCCCTTGGCTCCACGGTTCATGCGATGAATCGAGGTGGAAGCCTACTTTCCATAATAATTTTGGATAGAATTCAAACTCAAAAACCCCATGGGTTCATGATTGAACAGCCCCGAGAATCGAAAAATCCAGCATGTGTTGTTTGAACCGTTTTGAGTGGAAACATAATCGGATTTGCGCGATTTCGGATTATGATGTGATGCATGAAAGGATGATTATGGATGAGCCCTATGTGCATGTGATTGTGTGTAATCATGGTTGTGTTGATTTCTTGTAAATTTATAAAATTTCAGCACTATATCTTTTAAATAGGGCATGTGTACCCCTGTCTTGATCTTGAGAATTCTGAATGTAATTCACTTCTCCATCTCCTTAAACCTTTCCCCAAGGGTTGTTTGGGGTCTTCTTCTTTTAGTTCTGTAAAATTAGAAGTCTAGGGGCTGTTTGGCGATGAGCACACTTGCTGCCCTGTTTTGGTGTCCGTGTGGAGAGGAGGTGTTCGACGCCATGTAGATGACGGCTTGAACCCCAGGAAGGCACTAATGGAACCGACAACTAACAATGAGATTTTGGGCAGCACCTTGGCGAGATGGCTCTCCCTAAAAACCCTAGGATGAATGGCCTTGGTTTGCCCGGTGGCTCGGGTCGAACCCTTAGTACATCCATAATCATCCTTATTTACTTTATGCTTTTATTTCTTGCTCTTGCTTCAATTGTTGATGGCTTAGATAATTTTTATTGCATAAAAATCCCTCCATTAATACTGAGTCTGAATGGCTAAGGTATTTAGAATATCGACCATGCCTTCCATCGTTATGGGGCGCAAGTGTGTCTATTATCAGAACAAATTTATTGTGCACACACAAGGACTTTTGTGCTGATAGACACGTTGCATCTCATATGGCACATACCCTTTTGTGTCTCTACTACCAGCTTGAACTTGACTAACCTTGTTGAGCTACACTCAAGGGTCGTTGTTTTCTCGCTGTGGTATACGAACAATGGGTCTAACTCAACTAGGGCTCCTTGGTTTGTTGTACACACACAAAGTCTTGGTTGCCCTAGAGGCAAAATTGATGGAAATCACATAGCGATGTGATGGGTAAATAGTTACCTACCCATCAACCTATTAGGGTTTATCGTGTTACATGCGAGACCCGAGTAGGAGAAGTGGGGTTCCATCTTCCCCTAAGGAAGTCTGCCAACGAGGGCTTCCCGCTTCCCAACCGGAGGGTAACTTGGGAACCACAAAAATTAGTGGGAGACATGATTAATTAAAAGACCTCAATAATCATGCATGTAGAATGGTAGCTTATTTATGTCTTTCTTTTTCTTGTAGCATTTCATCATCACCATGTCAAAAACACTGTCATTACGTAGCATTCTCAATGCTAATAAACTCACTGGACCAAATTATGTCGTTCGGTTGCGAAAACTGAGTATTGTCCTCACCCATGAGAGACTTTCCTATGTTCTTGATAACTGACCACCGGATGTCCCTTCTGAAAGGGCTACCGATGAAGTAAGGGCCGCTTACAAGAAGTGGCAAGATGACAGACTACTGTTTAGTGCATTATGCTCGCCTCTATGTTCAAAGTGTTGCAGCGACAACATGAAAAGATGGATGCTAGGGCCATCCTCTCTCACCTAAAGGAGTTGTATGGTGAAGAGAGCCGGACTACTAGGTTTGAGCTGTTAAGGCAACTCTTCCAGGCCAAGATGACGGCAGGGACCCCTGTTGAAACCCATGTCCTCAAACTAATCGATTTGATCGAGAGGTTAGAGAAATTGGGCGAAAGCATTGATAAGGGGATAAGTCATGACTTAATACTACAATCCCTCCCAGGGTCATTTTCATAGTTTATCATCAACTACCACATGAACAAGCTCGATGCCTCACTTCCCGAGCTCCTTAATATGTTGAAGACTGTTGAGTCCCACCTTCCGAAGGAAAAGGACAAAGTCTTGTTAGTGGGTAGTGCCCCAAAAAAGGAAAAGAAGCACTCTGTCAAGAACAAAGCGAAAAACAAAGTTGTGAAACCTAAGAAAATATCAAGAAGAAAGGGAAGACAACTCCTAAGGGCACCTATTTCTATTGTGGTAAAGATGGCAACTGGAAGCGCAACTGCAATGAGTATATTGCAGAAGTAAGGCAGAAGAGGGCTTCTGAAGCCCCCTCCATAGGTGCATTCGTTATTGAAATAAATTTATCATTAAATAATTCTACTACATGGGTATTGGATATCAGTCGTGGTTCTCACATTTGCAATTCATTACAGGGGCTAAGAATAAGTAGAATGCTGAACAAATGCGACTACGACATTCGAGTAGGCAATGACGCAAGAGTTACTGCTTTAGCCGTATGAACCTATTGTTTAAATCTGCCATCTGGCAAGACCATTAGATTAAATAATTGTTATTACGTTCAAGTTTTAATAAAGAACATTATTTATGTTCCTTTGTTACTTGAACAAGGTTATGAAATATGGTTGAAAGGCAATTGTTGCCGCATATATCATTATGATGAATTATAAGGAACTAGACGCATTTCAAATAGTTTAATGGTCATGGATGTAAATGATAACATTTTTCATAATGAACAAACACACAAATGAAAAAGAGATGATTTGAACCTCACCTATCTTTGGCATTTATGACTATATCATATTAATGAGAAATGGATCAACATGTTGTATAAAGATGAGTTGTTTGACCCATTCGATTTTGAATCGATGTGAACCTATAAATCATGTCTCAAAGGAAAAATGACCATGTCCCCCTTCACTAGGCGAAGTGAGAGGGCCACTGAGTTATTAGAGTTGGTCCACACAGATGTTTGTGGACCAATGACAACTAAAGCCAGAGGTGGGTATTCCTACTTCATCACGTTCATTGACGATGTATCGAGGTATGGATATGTCTACTTGATGATGTTGGCCTAAGGTTTTCTACCTTGGTCTTACTCTTGGTTTTGATGATAACAAACATGGAACTAATGTTTCATTGAGAAATATTTCCAGGTTCCATATCGGTTAGCACTCGATGTCCTCGATCAAATATATCATAAGAAATCAAAAAATCAGAAGGACATTGGTCGATGCGTTCGGGTTCATTGCGGAGGTTTCTCAAAGTTCGACGTGTGCACCAAAGACGTCTTAGATGAGTCTAAAGAACACATGGAAAGCTCTCCAAGCTGAAGCACGTTGAAGGTCATAACCCAAAAACGAAGTGCGTAAGAAGAAGGTTGAAAGAATCAAGTTCAACCCATGTTCGGTCGATCGAATGTGGTCAAAAATTGGCAGTAGCCAATTTGGTCGACCAGTCGATCGACCGAAGATTGCCAGGAAGCGGCAGAAAGCCTTTGGTCGCTCGGCGATCGCTCAGTCCGTCGACCGATGATCGATTGGCAAGCGATCGGCGGTCAGTAACGGGCAAAAATCCGCCCGTTGAGAAGCGGGGAGCTCTCTCTTCTCTTCATGGCTTATAAATAGGAAGCCATGAGAGCCTTCCTCCTAGTTGTTGATCACTTCTAACCTCCTTGAGCCATCTTTTGATCAATTCTAAGCCTTCATTGAGCCAATCTTGTGAAAACTCTAGCTTGAGCCAAAAATCTTGATCTTGCCTTCATTCCTTCATTGATTAACCATCAAAGGCATCAAGAGGAAGCTAGGAATCTTGTTTTGGAGCTGAGTATTTTATTATTTGATTTATTGCTCCATTTAGTGTTGTAGTTTCTTATTTATTTCTTTGTTTTTGAGTTTGTATTAGACCTAGAGTGTAGGTCTTGAAATTTGGTGGTAGCCTTAGTGTTTGAGGTTTAAATCCACCGGTGTAAACGAAGTTTACTAGGATTAGTTGAGTTGTCCCTTAGGATTGAGATGGAAGAGTGCTCTCGGTAAGAAGGTGGAGACTTCCGGGTGTGGAAGTGCCTTAGGTTGAGAGCGAGACTCTTCGGGTCAAAGTCCTCGTTGTAAGGGAAACAAGATTAATCTAGTAAAGTTTAGTTTGGAAATCCTAAGCGGGGTGCTTTGGTATTGGAGTAAGCATTGGGGCCGAACCACTATAAATCATTGTGTTAGTGTTGTATCTCTTGTGTTTGCTTAATTGTCTTATTTATTGGTTCCGCTTGTTATTCGAATTTCTGAATTGCCTAAGTAGTTTAAGAAAAGATTAAAATCGGAATTAGGCAAAAAGATTTAGATAACACACTATTCACCCCCCCCTCTAGTGTAGTACATTTCACCAATATTTGGTATCAGAGTGGGTCGTGGATTGAGATTTCACCATGCCGTCTACATCTTGCCTCAATCCGAAAAATGGCACTAGAGAGTGTAGCATCTATACCACCTAGGTTCGATGAGTCTAACTTTGGTCTTTGGAATAGTAGAATGTATACTTTCCTAAAGACTTAAGGTTAAGGTGTATTTGACATGGTAAAGACAAAATATATCTAACCTAAGGAAAATATGGATGCATGGACCCAAGAAGAAATTAATAGGTTTGAATAAATGCTAAAGCTACAAATTGCATATTTTGTTCTTTGGAAAATAATATATTTGAAAAGATCATGCATTGTACTTCTGCATTCGATATTTGGGCTTGCTTAAATGTCTTATATGATTATGCTTCCAATACTAGAATTTTTATTGAAGGTAGTGATGACAATGGTCATGCTTCCAATAGTAACATAGTTTTTGAAGCCCAAAGTGTCTCTAGTCATAGGACCACTAAAAATTGAAAAAGGAAGGTGATTTGCCATGTGTGCAAAGAAAAGGGCATGTGAAGAAAAAATGTCTTTCCATGAAGAACAAGGCAAAGAAGAGGTCAAACGCTTCCACATCATCATCTTATTCAAGTGAAGCATCCTCTTGCCATGACTATGAAGTCATCTCAAAAGATTGTCTTATGAATGATAACAATGAGGTACACTATTCTCCGTCTAGTCATATTAATGAAAATGATAGCATTAACTCATCTAGCTTTCATGATTTGCTTTATGATGAATTAATGGATGAGTACAAAAACATGTCTGCCTTGTTAATTAATAAGGATAAGCAAAATAAAATATTAAAGAAAGAAAATGTGATGCTTAATTCTTGCTTTTATGAATTCAAATTGAAAAATAAAAAATTGAAATCTAGGTCATTTGATTCATGCCATGATGATATAGAATTTGAGATTAAGGACTTGAAACATAAAAATGATGATTTAAAGAATGAAAATAGTATGTTAAAAACTCAATAGCATGCTATTCAAAAATCCATGAATGATTTGAAAAGTGAGATTATTTTCTAGAATAAGAAAGTAAATGAATTAAAAAACGCTTCATCTCCTAAGAACACTAGAATGAAAAATGCTCATGAAATGAATGCCAATGCTCGTCATCATTCCCATGTTAAGCATTTTACCATTAAACCTCATGTTCAAAATAAGAATGTTTCCTTTAAGAATGCTCATGTTCATCATAGCTCAGATGTCAAGCATTCTAGTGATAAATCACATGTCCATAGCGAAAATAAAAAGTTTCATGGATATTATTTTTGTTGTGGTAAATATGGTCATGCAATCTATGATTGTGCATTTAAAAGAAATCAAAGTGTTGCTAAGACACTTTGGATTCCTAGGTCAACTCACCCCCAAGGACCCAAAGCCATTTGGGTACCGAAGGTTTCTTGTTCTCTTCTAAGGGGAGCTACCACACATGGTTGAAGGAAAGTGATGTGTTGAAGTTGACCATGGACTTGAATGATGAATCCTCCCTTGGTTGCAACTTCAAGCTACCTTGATGCCTTAGGTAAAGTTGGCATCAAAACTATTCTGGTATCATCTTCTAACTTGCATTGTTTTAACTTAGTTGAAGATTAGGATACTATATTTAATTCTAGTTGATCTCCTTGTTCTCGATTTATTTTATGAAATGATTTTTGATTTCGTTTTCCCGGTCTCTTCGGAGACCTATGTAGCCTATAACGGGCTCATGCGACCTTGCGGTTCTAAACCATAGGCTCATTGTAGCCTTTCAGTTTTCAACCAATAGGAATGGTTGGAGATCTTATTTTTCAAAATTTCACATTTTGAGATCTCTTTGATTCATTCCGGTATCACTTTGACTTATTTATAAATGAATATCTACTACTTAGCAAAGTAGGTCTTTGAAAATGATATTTAATCCTCATCTTTGTTATTTAGTATGATAACTTGCAAGTCACAAAGTATAAGTTTTTCAAAACAAGAAGAAACATCAACCTCAAATCCAAATGGTGAAACATCACGTTTTTGCAATTCTTTTCAATTACAACCGTCAGTGCAAAAATAAAACTAACATAACTAGGACTAGTTGAAGACTCATGGACGCCGCTACGAGATTTGGCACTGCCTCTGCCCTCCAGCTGCACCATGTCGACACCAAGCTACTGCTCATGCTTTGCAAAAATAGAAATAAACTGTGAGTCCACTTGGGACTCAGTGAGTGGCTCAATTGAACCTCCACATAAGCCTCAGTCATGCATATATAATATTACAAGGCAATAAAGGAATGCACAAGGAGGTAAAGTGTGTTTCTAATGCAACTACAGACCCTCAACGGATCCATCAGTACTTTTTGTACATGTTCACCTGCCACTTGGCTTATCAAGCCTCTAGCATCCGACCTTTGGGCCTGCTCATAGCAAAATATATCCCGACTACAGCCGTCACTACCATACCAGGTAGTACCATCCTGCCCATCGTCCACATCATCTCAAGATGCAAGCAAACAATCCCGGGCCGTCGACTAGGATGGTCCACTAGTCTTCGGACACCGTCTGGAGTATGGATAGCTAGTCCCACCCAACTGGGGTCTGGCACCTAGCTGGCCTGCTGGCACCACTCTAGACCCAACTGGCCGAGCTGAGCATTGATCATTTCCGGTAATAGACTTCATGGCCGAGTCGAGCCTTTAGCATTGGTCACCCCGAGATAGAGGGGCTGCAATTCTGGGAAAATTCTCCACAAACTTCCGGTAATAGCCGGTCAACCCAAGAAAACTACGGACCTCGGTCACACTAGTCGGCCGCTTCCAGTTTTGAACCACTTCAATCTTGGCGGGATCTACCCTTATTAGTTCCTTGGACACTGCATGGCCCAAGAACCCTACACTTTCCAACCAAAATTCACACTTGGAAAATCTGGCAAACAAGCGGTCCTCTCTAAGGGTTTCTAGGACCATTCTCATGTGCTTAGAGTGCTCTTCCTCACTCTTGGAGTAAACCAAAATGTCTTCAATGAAGACGATCACAAAGCTGTCCAGGTACTCCTTAAATACCCTGTTCATTAGGTCCATGAAGGCAGCAGGTGCATTGGTTAGGCCAAAGGACATCACTAGGAATTCATAGTGACCATAACGAGTCCTAAAGGCCGTCTTTGGCACATCGCAGTCCCGGAATCTCAACTGATGGTATCCGGACCTCAGATCTATCTTTGAGAACCATTGAGCCCCCTGCAGCTGGTCAAATAGATCGTCTATCCTCGGCAGTGGGTAGCGGTTCTTAACAGTCACCTTGTTCAGCTGCCTATAATCAATGGACATGCTCATCGACCCATCCTTCTTCTTCATGAAGAGAACCGGGGTACCCCAGGGTGACATAGTCAGCCGGATGAACCACAGGTCTAGCATTTCCTGCAATTGCATCTTTAGCTCTCTGAGTTCGGTCGGTGCCATCCTGTAAGGGGGAATGGAAATTGGTTTCACCCCAGGCTGCAGATCAATGCAAAAATCGACCACCCTTCTGGGCGGCAACCCTGGCAATTCCTCGGGAAACACATCAGGGAATCCACAGACCACGGGGGTTCCACTGACATGCTTTGCTTCACCCCTTTCCTCCTCGATCACAGCTACAAAGGCCAGGAAAGATTAGCAGCCGCCCCTAAGTAATTTGCGAGCCTTTAGGGCTGAGATGACCCCTATCGTCTTGCTACCCCCCTCCCCTTGGAAGATGAACGGCGGTAGCCTAGGCTTATTAAACATCACTGCTTTGGCTCTACAGTCCAACATTGTGAAATGCTCTGCCAGCCAATCCATGCCAAGGATGACATCAAGCTCAAGAGTGGGTAGGAGTGTCAAGTCCGCACTCAGCACATGACCGCATATGAGCACTTCACACCCTTGATAAATTGAGGTTGTTAAGATTGCATCGCCCGTAGGCTTTGATACCATCAATGGCCCATCAAGCATAGAGGGTGCCATTAGCAGCTTTGCAGCAAATATGGCAGACACAAATGAGTGCGTGGCACCCGGATCAAATAATACATATGCAATAGACGAACATACTAAAATAGTACCTGTCACCACTGCTTTGGAAGCCTCTGCCCCATCATGGTTCATAGCATAGACCCGCGCAGGCGGCCTCTCTGAATGACTGGTCTGCGGCCCCTTATTCTGAGTCTGCCCTCTCGGTGCTACTGACCCTACTGACATAGGTGCTTTACCCCTTGACTGCTCAGGCTTTTGACCAGTTCCCTCAGGGCAGTCCTTCTTGAAATATCTGACCCGACCGCACTTGAAGCAAGCATTAGTGCGGTTAAGGCAGGACCCCCAGTGCCTCCGACTGCAGCTGCCACACTGCGTTATCTCAGATCTCTGAGAACCACCTCCTGACATTGCCTCACTGACCCGGTCCCTTGGCCCGCACGGCCCGGATTGCCATTCTGCCCCCGGCTTTGCTGCTGATCAGCTGTGGGCATTGCCCCCTCAGAGTACCAAGGTCGACTACCAGAACCCTATGACCGAAACTTCTTCTTAGCTGGCCCGTCATTTCTCTCGAATGACACCAAAGCTTCTTTCCGTAGGGCTTCATCCACTACCCAAGCCAGTGTATATTCCTCGGTGAAATGAATAAGCCTACTAATTTTGTGGCCTCAATCTTGCCACGAACCTCTTGACCCTAGCAGTCTCAGTCGCCACTAGGGTGGGATGGTACTTGGAGAGATGATTAAACTCCATCTCGTACTTCGACACTGTCATGCCTCTAGCTTGGCGCAACATCTCAAAATCACGGGCGCGCTTATCACAGAAACTCATGGGTAAGGACTCCTCTTCCACAGTCGCCCAAAATTCCTCCCATGTGGGAGGTGGTGCGCTAGTTGCCCTGTGGGCCTTCCAAGTTTGCAGCCAGACCTTTGCCAATCCCCTCATCTGAAGACCGACTATACGAGTAGCTGCCTCTGATGAACATCCCAGTTTCATGCATAGCTCATAGCAATCCCCCAGAAATTCCATCACTTCCACCTGACGATCTGTCCCAGTGAACTCTGGTGGCTTCAGGGTGACAAAATTTGCATAAGTTGGGGTTCTGACCACTGGTGCTACCACCTCCGCCACTTCTGGTACCACTAAAACCACGGGCATTGGCTATGGCGGTGGCTGCTGGGACTGCTGCTGCATCTGCTGCTGCAACTACTGTCTCAGTTCCTGCTCTTTATGGAGCGCCTCAGTCAATTGGTTCACCTGAGCCTATAGTAGATCAACCACTGACACTTGTCCCTGTCCCTCAGACAGTTCTCTATGTCTGACTCGGGTTCGGCCTCGGCCTCGACCTCGGCCTCGCCCTCGCCCCCAGCCTCGACGTTCCGTCGAGTTACTGCCACTGCCGCTCAAAGCAGCATTTCGAGCATCCATTTCACTATCACAAGGAAGAAAGGAAATTGCATGTCATATAAGAAATTATTAACACAAGATCTTTAAACTACTAACCGCATGGTGCGCTGAGTGCAGGAGTGGTCGCCCAATCTCGTAGCATAACTATACCGTAAGTCGGCACTCTAGCATATACCTCATACGGTTCCCAACACTGAGTCGTAGACAAGACCTAACCTAGTGCTCTGGTACCAATTTTGTCACACCCCGACTGAGGGTATTGTGATCGGCCAGGGTCCACATCCTGCCCTGTAGCCTACTGTCTACACTGACATCAAGAAACCAAAACATATTGACTGAAAGAAACTTAACATACTTTATAAAACAAAGTTTGCAAGTCACAATGTATAAGTTTTTCAAAACAAGAAGAAACATCAACCTCAAATCCAAATGGTGAAACATCACATTTTTGCAATTCTTTTCAATTACAACCGTCAGTGCAAAAATAAAACTAACATAACTAGGACTAGTCGAAGACTCATGGACGCCGCTACGAGATTTGGCACCGCCTCTGCCCTCCAGCTGCACCATGTCGACACCAAGCTACTGCTCATGCTTTGCAAAAATAGAAATAAACTGTGAGTCCACTTGGGACTCAGTGAGTGGCTCAATTGAACCTTCACATAAGCCTCAGTCATGCATATATAATATTATAAGGCAATAAAGGAATGCACAAGGAGGTAAAGTGTGTTTCTAATGCAACTACAGAACCTCAACGGATCCATCAGTACTTGCTGTACATGTGCACCTGCCACTTGGCTTATCAAGCCTCTAGCATCCGACCTTTGGGCCTGCTCATAGCAAAATATATCTCGGCTACAGCCGTCACTACCATACTAGGTAGTACCATCCTGGCCATCGGCCACATCATCTCAAGATGCAAGCAAACAATCCCGGGCCATCGACTAGGATGGTCCACTAGTCTTCGGACACCGTCTGGGGTAAAGATAGCTAGTCCCACCCAACTGGGGTCTGGCACCTAGCGGGCCCGCTGGCGCAACTCTAGACCCAACTGGCCGAGCTGAGCATTGGTCATTTCCGACCTCCTCGCTCCTCGGAGGACCATCTCAAGCACATTACACAACCAATATCCTAGGGTTTCCATATATACACACTTCGGGTCCTTGCCCGTATCTAGCCATGTCCGGCTACTGGGTCACAATTCATGCCACCCCTTTTAGTATATGTGCACCTACAATCTCTAAGTTTCCAAAAATATACAAGCAGTCATAGGAGTGTTATCGTCTCATATCTAAGTTTCCATAATTGTGCTAGGAGCATCTAATGACACCTTACATGTTACCTAGCCTTTTTTACACAGTCTTAGGAGAGAATTTCCGTGAGTCAACCTTGGAATACCATCCAAGATCATTTAGGGCAGCATGCTTAATCTAGAGAAAATTTCTCATATATTACGTCATTCATCATATATAATCATAATGCACATACCTAACAATTCTTATACTACCTTAGGAATTTTTAGCACAATAAGGAGCAACTATCTAGCATGGCAAGGTAGTAATAAATTTAGATAACATGTATGAATTATAAAACATGGTAACATTGTCAACATCCAAGTTTAAGGATCAAGTGCTAAGTATGGTTACAATCTAGCATTTCTACAATTCAAATCAATTTAGCAAGTTGCTAAGTTTGGTGTTCTTTCTAAGTATTATCATATCCCTATGTGTGATCCCTAAGATCATGAAATTTCTATCTAAGGCAAGTCTCTCCTCTTCTACCCAACCTTGGCCGAACCATGAGCAAAGGAAACCTTTCTCGGCCAAGGTCCTTGGGTAGGGAAGGATGGAAGAGACATTAGCTATACTTTGTCTCTTAAATTCCGTATACTTCTTAAATAGCAATGATCAACTTACCCTTCCCCTCATCCTTGGCCGAACCCTCTTCATAAATCTTAGGGTTCATTCGGCCACTTCAAGGGGCTTTAGAAGGGGCAGCTTCATATTACGTGAGGAGTTCAAAGGGCTACATTGAAACAGTGGTATAAGGGCATCTAAGGGCCTTCTCGTCGTCAAGGGAATCGGGGAAAATTTTGGCATGACTTTTCCCCTTTTCCCATGACTCGGCAGCCTCAAGACACGCAAAACGACGATTTAAAACAGCGAGATCCGACGAGAAACAACATAAATAGTGAGTACATATCGTTGAAATCATGGATCGTCGGGAAAATCGCGAAAACTCGACCTATCATCTAGGGATCGGCCACCCGCCTCCCCCAAACTGTTAAAGCCTTAACCACTCACCTAGATCGCCAAGAAATAAGGATCGGGTGATGACGACTTGAGAATCTCCGGCGATGATGCGAATTCCGGATCGATCCAAGACCCCAAGCCCCCTCCTTGCTCCTCCTCTTTTCTCCCTTGCGGCCTTGTGCGACTCAATGGTTGAGTCGCATGGCTGCCACATGGGAGGGTTTTATCCCCTCAACCATCTTCCCAAAGATGGCTTCAAGGCTCACTTAAATCATACCCGAAACTCGACTAAACCCGAACTCGACTCGGGTTCCGGCCCAACCACAACATGACTCGAGTTAATTTAATTTAATGTATGATTTTATAAAATGGAGGTAAATTATCCAATTAGACTTCATGATTCATTAGCCGAGTCATACCTTTTCACTCGAGGCGATCCTAAGGCTCGACTCAACTACCCTCGGGTCCGACACGCTGCACCAAAATAGATTTTTATATTAGGAAAAATTTTCCGGGTCTTACAAATAGGTATGATATGTTTCCATCCGTTTAGAATGAGAAATTCATATGGATATGGATAAAATGACATAAAGGTCATTTCAAGATAACCTCTTTTGACCCAACTTGACCTAAGTCAATAAATTCACTTAAAGGTCTCATTTTCAATCCATATTTGAGGAACATATTTAGATTTACTCATGTTAGGTGTCCATAAGTTTAAATTTGAAAAATCATGAGTAAATGATAAGATTGAAACTTAGCAAGTTTCATGATAACTAGTTTTATTTTGAGTGAAACCATGCTAGGTTGATATCTTGACTTAAGGATAGAATTTTCATTCCAAACTTGACATACACTCTTTACATGACTATTATGTGGTATCATAAAAGTTGAATGAAAACTGAACACTTTTTGAAAATAATTGAAAATTACGGAAATGATATTAAAAATTTAGCATTTTCAGTTATTTCTAGAAAAATGTAAAAAAATCATTTTTAACTAATTCTTGAAACCGCATCTTCATTGAAAAATGTAGTTTCTTCAATAAAAATTTCAAAAATTTTCATCAAGAATCGGATTTATAATAGAATTTTGAAATTGGATTTCAGAAATGCAAAGCATCACCTTGAAATATCAATTTTTTCGATACTTTGATTTTTCTTCGGAAACTTTAAATGAAAGTTTGTGTATATCATTTTGATTACATTTATAATATCATTCACACCATAGCTTGAGTAAAATCATTTCTATGAATGATTTTGATAACTTGAATGATAGCTAAAAATATCTATTTTTTCATTGAAATCAATATAGGATGAAAAATGAACTTAGACAATTAATTTTGAGCTCAAACTTGACACACACATCTTAAATGATCATTCGGCGATGTCTGGAAAGTTTGAAACAAAATTGACAACTTTTGGAAAAATACTTGATATTTACAAAAATGCCCTTGTAGTTTCAAGAATTTTATGAATTTATAGAAAACTGATTGTTGACTGATTCTTGAACCTGTAGATTCCTTGAAAAATTTAGTTTCTCCTGTTAAAGTTTCAAACATGTTCATTAAGAATATGATTTAATAAGGATTAAAAAGTTTGATTTTTGTTAACTTGAAGTGTACTTTGACCTAAGTCAACAAAGTGACTTAGAAACCTCTTTTTAAGCCCAAACTTGATTGATATACTTATATTCACTCATGTTATATGTCCAAGTGTCTAAGGTAGAGAAAACATGAGTAGATAGCAAAATTTGGTACTTAGCATTTTCATGTTTTCATGTCTACTTTGAATAAAACCGTGCTAAGTTCATATTTTAATCAAATGACTTTCTTTTCACTTCAAACTTGACATACATGTTTTACATGACCATATCTTGGTATTTTAAAAGTTTGAATGAAATCTAAAAATGTCATGAAAGATTCACTTATTTACGAAAATGTCATTAAAGAAACTCTTCTCAAGTTGCTCATTTTTCCGATACTTTAAATTTTCATTAGATTTTCAAATGAGACTTGAAGTATGATATTTTAAATTCACTTATGGTATTGTTCTACTCATTTGATGAGAAAAATCATTTCTAAAGTAATTTTTGACTATTTGTTAGATACTTAAAAATATCGATACTTAAGTTACTACATGATTCTTGGTTTTGGATTTCATTTATCATTCCACGATATCATGTATGACTTAGTCTCTTATTCGATGTTTGACTTTTATCCCTTGAGTTGAGACTTTCCCGGTTTGAAAAATATTTTAGAGTTTCAAGTTTGACTTTTGATTGACTTTTCTTTCCCTTTTTGAGTGATGTCAAAAGGGGGAGAAAAATCTAGGTAAAAAGGAAAGCAATTATAGGAAATCATGCATATAGATAGGGGGAGTTTATTTTCATAGATATGCATGTTGATAGGGGGAGAAATTCCATGTTTCATATCCTCTATACTTAATTGTAGATATTTTCTTAAGGATGTTTGTCATCATCAAAAAGGGGGAGATTATTGGCCTAAGGTTTTTTACCTTGGTCTTAATCTTAGTTTTAATGATAACAAACATGGAACTAATGCTTCATTGAGAAATATTTTCAAGTTCCATATCGGTTAGCACTCGATGTCCTCGATCGAAAATATCAAAAGAAATCAGAAAATCGGAAGGACATTGGTCGACGCGTTCGGGTTCGTCACGGAGGTTTCTCAAAGTTTGACGTGTGCACCAAAGACGTCTTGGACGAGTCTAAGAACACAAGGAAAGCTCTCCAAGTTGATGCACGTTGAAGGCCGGAACCCGAAAATGAAGCGCGTAAGAAGAAGGCTAAAAAAATGAAGTTCAGCCTAGGTTCGGTCGACCGAATGTGGTCAAAAATTGGCAGTAGCCAATTTGGTCGACCGGTCGATCGATCGAAGCTTGCCAGGAAGCGGCTGAAAGCCTTCGGACGCTCAGCGATCGCTCGGTCGGTCGACCGATGATCGACCGACAAGCGACCGACAGTCAGTAACGGGCAAAAATCCGCCCATTGAGAAGAGGGGAGCTCTCTCTTCTCTTCATGGCTTATAAATAGGAAGCCATGAGAGCCTTTCTCCTGGTTGTTGATCACTTCTAACCTCCTTGAGCCATCTTTTGATCAATTCTAAGCCTTCATTAAGCCAATCTTGTGAAAACCCTAGCTTGAGCCAAAAACCTTGATCTTGCCTTCATTCCTTCATTGATTAACCATCAAAGGCATCAAGAGGAAGCTGGGAATCTTGTTTTAGAGCTAAGTATTTTATTGTTTGATTTATTGCTCCATTTAGTGTTGTATTTTCTTATTTATTTCTTTGTATTTGAGCTTGTGTTAGACCTAGAGTGTAGGTCTTGAAATTGGGTGGTAGCCTTGGTGTTTGAGGTTTAAATCCACCGATGTAAACAAAGTTTACTAGGATTAGTTGAGTTGTCCCTTAGGGTTGAGGTGGAAGAGTGCTTTCGGTAAGAAGGCGGAGACTTCCGAGTGTGGAAGTGCCTTAGGTTGAGAGCGAGACTTTTCAGGTCAAAGTCCTCGTTGTAAGGGAAACAAGATTAATCTAGTAAAGTTTAGTTTGGAAATCCTAAGCGGGGTGCTTAGGTAGTGGAGTAGGCATTGGGTCCGAACCACAAAAAATCATTGTGTTAGCGTTGTATCTCTTGGGTTTGCTTAATTGTCTTATTTATTGCTTCAACTTGTTATTCGAATTTCTGAATTGCCTAAGTAGTTTAAGAAAAGATTAAAATCGAAATTAGGCAAAAAGATTTAGATAACACACTATTCACCCACCCCTTCTAGTGTAGGCCATTTCACCTGCCTGATATAGTGTAGGGCTGCTCCTGTCTTGTGATATACTCGCGATGTAGTGAATCATCTGAGGAAGACATTGGAAAGGTCGTCGAAGGAGTGGATTGATCCCAGCGGGAGGGATGCGAACCATAATAGGCCAGTCTTCCCTAGGAAGATTGGAAAGGCTCGATAGAGTGCAGAATAAGTTGTCCCATGATCAAACATCGCGGTTCGAAACGCCATTAGGTACAGCGGGGGTTCACCCATATCATTGTATAGTTTTAAGGTGGTGGGTAGCTGACTTCTAGGCGGGAGGCAAGTCACCATGATATGCTTGGCGAAGGGCCCTGCGTCGAGGGAAAGAACTACCTCAATTCCTGGAGCCCTGGGAGCTGTGTCTTTTTCCGATCGAGGAGTGCTGGAAACTTCATCTCGAAGGACAAATAATGGTCTTCTTTTTTCTGAGTGTTTGGTCTCTCCATGCTCCGAACGATAGCATTCAAGTTCAACCGGGGGATGCTCCTGAGGCTGCCCTGGTATCTCGACTTATGTCAACGGCTGTTGGTGTTATGCTTCTATCTCGTTTACCCACTCACGGGGCTTGTCAGAGGGAAGGGGGGCTGGTACCAGAGCATTGCTCCTCGCTATTTCAGCGACACCAGGTTGTGGTCGATCGTCGCCGTCGGGTCATTGTCATTGGCGTGCAGCGGCGGTCGCTTGGCTCCGGGTTCCAACCATTGTGTGGGAGGTAAGCTTTACTCAGTCCCGTGGTGGGCGCCAGATGTTCCTGCCTGAGAGTCAGGGTCTTTCGGTCCAGTTTGGTGTCTCTCCCTGTCTAGTTCAATGCCGACCGGGGGGGCTGCAAAAGACATGTGACTCATAGGTGGAGGTTTATGGAATTGGAACTTAGGTTACTTGAGGCATGCCGTGTCTGTATATATTGCTGGTCGAGGTTATCATGCTGCCCGGTAATCTCGCTAGGATCGTTGCCCAGAATGGGTCGAGACCAATCCCGGAGATGACGGGTTTATGATGGTATATCCCTCATGATAAGGGAGGACGTAGGAGTCCATGTTTGGTCAGGTGGGTCCGCTCGATAGAGCCATCTGACTTGGCTTGAGTCTGGCTCAAAGATGTAGTTAGAGCAGAGCCACCTAGGTGGGACCACGTAGTTTGATTCGGAGTGAATGATGGGGCACTACTTGATCTAGTCCGATCGGGCCCAATAGTTCTAGTCCAGTCCACATGTAATCATCTGAAATTGCACTTCTCCTCTCTCTAATGGACCTCCTTAATGGCATCTGTTCAGGTTGTTGAGTTTGTTCTTCATGGGGAAAATCCTCAGGACTGAACTCTTGAGGCTCAATGGGGAGTATTTCAGTGTTTTCTTGAGGTTCCGAATTTGTTGTCGGATCAGTAAAAGAAACAACAACCATAGGAAGAGAAACAAATTCCTCTTCAAAGACAACCTCCTTAACCTTATCTCCCCCCTCCCAAACTCAATATCCTCAAAGAACTGGGCATTTCCCATCTCAAAGAATGTCTTATACGTGGGATCATAAAATTTATACCCCCTAGACCTCTTGCAGTACCCAACAAAATAGTAGCTAATCGTTCTAGAGTCCAGTTTCTTTTCATTTGGCTGATATGGCGTAGCCTCAACTGGACAACCCGAAATATGCAAATGCCTTAAACTGGGCTTCTTGCCCGTCCATATTTCATAAGGGGTTTTCTACAATGCTTTAGTTGGGCACTCTATTCAGATTGTGAGCTGCAATATTAAGTGTCCCTTCCCAGAGGGACTCAGGTAAGGTAGAATGATTGATCATGCTCCTCACCATATCCTTAAGAGTCTTGCTTCGTCTTTTAGCAACACCATTCATACTAGGACTCCCTAGCATGGTGTACTATGGGACGATACCACATTCCTCTAGAAACTTAGCAAAAGGTCCTCGATGTTTTTCACCTGATACGTCATATCTCCCATAGTACTCACCACCACGATTAGATCTAACAGCCTTAATCCTTTTACCAAGCTGATTTTCAACGTCAGCCTTACAGGACTTGAAGACATCGAGTGATTGAGACTTCTCACTAATTAGATATAGGTACCCGTGAAGTGAATAGTTCCCTTGAGCTAATCACATGTCGATGTGTTTAGGAACTATTCAAGGGTAATCAACATAATAAGGCAACCTTTTCATCAATATGCCGCATCTTTATTAATAAAGATTGTGATGAACCCCATGAACCCGGGCAACTAATTCTGAGGCCATGATGAGTTCATGCCAGTGAGACTTGGAATCCAGATGCCCATATTCTAAATGTTCCTAGTCATAAGATCATCAATTAGGGGATCGATGATTCCCGATAGACTAGTGCACTAGATTAATCTTGTTTCCCTTACACAGAGAACTTTGACCCGAAGAGTCCCATAGTCAACCTTAGGCACTTCCACACCCAGAAGTCTCCGCCTTCTTACCGAGAGCACTCTTCCACCTCAACCCTAAGGGACAACTCAACTAATCCTAGTAAACTAAGTTTACACAAGTGGTTTTACACCTTCTACACCAAGGATACCACTTACAGACAAGACCTAACACTAGGTCTTCTTGTACGCTCAAATACAATGAAATAAGTAATAAAATACAACACAAAATGGAGCAATAAATCAAACAATAAAGTACTTAGCTCCACAATAAGATTCCTAGCTTCCTCTTGATGCCTTTGATGGTGAAACAATGAAGGTAAGGCTCAATCACACGGATGAGATATCAAAGCTAGGGTTTTTCCAAGAATTGACGCAATGAAAACTTGGAATTGATCAAGGATGGCTCAATGAAGTGTAGGAGTGATCAAAAGTGTCTTAGGAAGGCTTAGGCATGGGTATTTATAGAGCCAAGAAGAAATGGAATGAAACGGGCAGCTCAACGGGCGGAACACTAGCCGTTTCCGCCCTTCGGTGGCTTGCCGGTCGATCGTCGGTCGATTGACCGATCGATCGCCCGCGACCGCTGGCCTTTCTATGAATTAATCGCACTATTCGATCGACCGACAGGTCAATCGAATGAGTCGCGACTTCAGCGATCCGCAATTCGGTCGACCGACGAACGCACTGCCCGATTTTGGCTTCGATCGATCGATCGAAAATTGGACAAACTGGGCAGACGGCTAGTTTGCTTGGTTTTGGGTTCTATCTTCGCTAAGTCTACTTATATACCATTTATTAACTTTTAGTTAATAACTTTAAAATGTAAATGTTATATAAGGATTACCCCCCATTTAGATTCAATAAAAATATCTAAAAAATCAAAATCCTTAAGAATCAAAATCTAGTTTTTGGGGTCTAGTACAAATTTTTCGAAAACGGAAATTTCCTAATCTCCCGGGTCAAATATGGGTATGCTAAAGGCTTCCAAAAAATTCTTTAAAATACCTCGTTATCTAGTTTTGACCCAAGGAACAATTACCGCCATTTTTTATGTCAAGAAAGTATCTAGGTCATATAGCCCTCCAAGGAGCTCCCTAAGCTTAGTGAATTTCTGGGCGGTTCTGGATATTCATGTTTTGGGGTTCGGGATTAGTTTTTGGATTTCTTTGCATCATCATGAGGATTTACAATTTATCTAGACACCCTAAACCTAAACTCTAACTTCCCGAAGAATCCGAGCGCGAGGACCAACGTCCTTCCGATTTCCCGATTTCTTCGATATTTCTGATCGAGGACATCGTGTGTAACAGATATGGAACGTAAAAATAACTCTTAATGAAATCATTAGTTCCATATTTGTTATCATCAAAACCGAGATTAAGACCAAGGTTGAAAACCTTAAGCCAACACAAGACACTACTGGCTTAGTGTGGGACCCAATGGGTTACACACAATAGGCTAACCTCGTAACAGACCTTATGAGATAATGTCCAAATGCAGCACGATAATGTATCTCATTTACGGATATTTTCCTATAGGAACGAATATGCGAGGAAGGAGTTCCTCGGTAACCCTAATTTATAGGGCATCCTTAAATTGTAGGGATTGGCACATGATAAATCCTAATCAATAAGAATTTAATTTATAGAGATAAATTAAAGTTTATATTTAGTTGGATTAAATTAATTTTGAATTAATTATAAATCTATTAAATATAAATTATTGTTTTGGAGATAAACCCAGGAATTTTGAATATCGGGGAGAGGATTTAAAACATGCGGGGGAGGGTCTATCATGGGTTGCCACCTACTCCCCTTATAAATAGATGGACTAACCTTCTTCAAGGGGGTTAAGCAAATTGGTTGGAGATCTTGGAGAAGAGCAAGGGCTTGGATTCTTGAGAAACTTCTTGAAGAGAAAGATTCCAAAGAGCTCCTCTTCATCTCCATGGGTGGCCAGCCATCTTGTTCTTCCTTCCTGGGTTTGTGAAGCTGAATTGAAGGTCTCTTCCTCGTGGGTGTGTCATCTTCTTCATCTTCTTGGTGGAGTCCATGACGGACAGCGAGGTATTCCTTCATCTTCCTTCTCGTTCTGCGGTTTTCTCATCCTCTCTTCCTTCCTTTTGGTGCTCGGTTCTTGGTGGACGGGCCGGCTTCACCTTAGTGCATTTTGGGGTTGAGATTGCCTCTCCATTGAGCCACAACGAGTCATGGTGTTCACTGCCCCTTGGTTGCGAGGCGCCTGGTGTATAAGGTATATCTTCTCCTTCTACTCGTTGATTGAATTCCTTAAAGATTGATAAAGTAGATTGCTGATTTCGGGATAGTTTGAATTTTTTAAATTACTTTTTCCACTGCGTTTTTTATTCCTATCCCAACAATGGTATCAGAGCCACCTTTAGCAATTCTTTTTGGAATTTTATTATGTGTTATTATTGCGTTTACGAACCGTTCGCTCCCTAAACGTCACACTGCCTGGTTTTTATTTTCGTTGGTTCTTGAGTCATTCTTTTGGCTCCACGGTTCATGCAATAAATTAGGGTGTT
The DNA here is from genome assembly GCA_034359265.1 of Canna indica. Classification (NCBI taxonomy): domain Eukaryota; kingdom Viridiplantae; phylum Streptophyta; class Magnoliopsida; order Zingiberales; family Cannaceae; genus Canna; species Canna indica. Next base: position 51,603,800 of record CP136891.1, on the reverse strand, counting down.
AGGCTACTGTCCAAACTTGTCTTGGATAGATTTCGAACTCAAGAACCCCATGGGTTCATGGTTGAACAACCCCGAAAATTAAAATTTTCAGCATATGTTGTTTGGACCGTTTTGGATGGAAATGTAACCCAATTAGCATGTTTTCAGATTCTATTTTTTCCTTTCATTTTCTTAATTGTTAAGATGCAGGATCATTATGGATGAGCCCTGTGTGTTGTGACTGTGTGTAAAATATGGTTGTGTTGATTGCTTGTAAATTTATTAAATTTCAGCATTGTAACTTTTGAATAGGGCCTGCGTACCCCTGTCTTCCTCCTGAGAATTCTAATTGTGATCTTCTTCTCCCTCTCCTTAAACCTTTCACCAAGGTGTTTTTGGGGTCTTCTTCTTTTAGTTTTGTAAAATTAGAAGTTTAGGGGCAGATTCGCGACGAGCTCGCTTGCTGTCCTATTTTAGTGTGCGCGAGGAGAGGAGGTGATCAGCGCCATGTTCATGACGACTAGAACCCTGGGAAGGCATTGACGGAACCGGCAACTTACAAGATGTTTTTGGGCAGCGCCTTGGCGAGATGGAGCTTGCTAAAACCCTTGGATGATGGCCTTGGTTCGCCCGATGGCTCGGGTGGAACCCTTAAAATATCCATAATCATTCTTATTTACTTTATGCTTTTATTTATTGCTTTTACTTCAATTGTTGATAGCTTAGATAATTATAATTACATGAAGAAACCCTCAAATAATATTGAGTTCAAATGGCTAAGATATTAATAATATCGGTCACGTCATCAATCGTTATGAGGTACAAGTGTGTCTATTGTCACAATGGGTTTGTTATGCAAACACAAGGCCTTTTGTGCTAATAGACACATTGCATCTCATATGGCACATACCCTTGTGTCTCTACTACTAGCTTGAACGTGACTTACCTTGTTGAGCATACTCATGGGTGATTGTTTTCTCGCTAGGGTATACGAACGATGGGTCCGACTCAACTAGGACTTCTTGGTTTGTTGTGCAAACACAAGGCCATGGTAACCCTAGAGGAAAAATTGGATGGAAGTCGCATAACGATGTGATCGGTAAAGAGTTACCTACCCATAGACCTATTAGGGTTTGTCCTGTTAAATGCGAGAGCCGAGTAGGAGAATTGGGGTTCCATCTTCCCCTAAGGAAGTCTACCAACGAGGGCTTCCCGCTTCCCAACAGGGGGGTCATTTGGGAAATGCAAAAATTAGTGGGAGTCATGATTAATCATAAGACCTAAATAATCATGCATATAACATATTTGTTCATTTATGTCTTTCTTTTGATAACATGTCATCTTCACCATCGTTGCATTGTATTCTTGATGCTAATAAATTGAATGGAAAAAATTACATCGATTGGTTGTTAAATTTGAGGATTGTCCTCACCCATAAAAGACTTTCCCATGTTCTTGATAACAGGCCACCGAATACCCCTTCCCAAAGGGCTACCGAGGAAGTGAGAGTCACTTACAAGAACTGGTGATATGACAACACTACTGTTCAGTGCATTATGCTCGCCTCTAGGGCCATCCTCTCTCGCCTCAAGGAGTTGTATGGTGAAGAGAGCCGGACTACTAGGTTTGAGCTATCAAAGCAACTCATCCAGGCCAACACGACAGCAGGGACCCCTATTGAAACCCATATCCTCGAATTAATCGATTTGATCGAGAGGTTAGAGAAATTGGGCGTAAGCATGGCTAAGGGGCTAAGTGAGGACTTAGCACTCCAATCCCTCCCGGATTCATTTTCACAGTTAGATGATAACTTTCACATAAACAAGCAGGATGACTCGCTTTTCGAAGACTACTGAGTCCCACCTTATGAAGGATAAGGACACAGTCTCATTAGTGGGAGATGCCTTTGAGGCATATTTACACTCTGTTAAGAACAAAGTGAAAAACAAAGCTGTGAAACCTTTGATTAATATCAAGAAGAAAGGGAAAGTTGTTCCCAATTGTGAAAGAAATAGTGCCCTTGAGCCAATCACATGTTGACGTGTAGGGAACTATTTATGGTTAATAAATAATATGAGGCATCTTTTCATCATATGCTGCATCTATATTTTGTATATACTAGATTGTGATGAACCCCATGAACTCGGGCAACCGATTCTAAGGCCATAATGAGATCATGCCAGTGAGACCTGGAATCCAAATGCCCATGTTCAAAATGTTCCCAATCATAGGATGACCAATTAGGGGATTGATGTTTCTGACATTTCATTATTGAGACGACATCTTGGCGAGGGGAATACATATGAATCGGTATTATGGTTTGACACTTCTTACATACCCTAGCCGATGTCGGGACGTTATAACCGAGGGACTTAGTTGCACGTAGATTGAACCTCAGACTATCCGGGTAGTCATGACATGTTGCTAGACGTCAATCTTGACTTGTGAGTGGAGTCTCTCATGATCACACTAAAGGGGTTTTAGTGGTGGCTCGTAAGATTCGAATAAAAGTCGTTCTATCGGATCCGACTCTCCATTATGCACAACTCACTACTAGCTTAGTGTGAGGCCCAATGGGTCACACACAACTGGCTAACCTCGTAATAGATCTTATGAGATAAAGTTCAAATGCGGCACTATATGTCTACTAGCATGGACATGCTGCAACACGATCATGAATCTCATTTACGGATTTGTTAGGAAAGATGTTTTCCTATAGGAACGAATATACGAGGAAGGAGTTCCTCGGTAACCCTAATTTGTAGGGCATCCCTAAATTGTAGGGATTGGCACATGATAAATCCTAATCAATAAGAATTTAATTTATAGAGATAAATTAATGTTTATATTTAGTTGGATTTATAATTTTGAATTAATTATAAATTCATTAAATATAAATTATTATTTCGGAGGCAAACCCCAGAATTTTGAATTTTGGTGAGAGGATTTAAAAGGGGGGTCCACCATGGGGGCCACTTACTCATCTTATAAATAGATGGCCTAACCTCCTTTTAAAGGGGTTAAGCAAATTGATTAGAGATCTTGGAGAGGAGCAAAAGCTTGGATTCTTGAGAAGCTTCTTGAAGACCAAGACCCCAAAGAGCTCCTCTTGATCTCCATGGGTGGCCGGCCATCAAGCTCCTCCTTCTCAAGTTTGTGAAGCCGATTTGGGGGTCTCTTCCTCTTGGGTGTGTCATCTCCTTCATCTTCTTGGAGGAGTCCAAGGAGGACAGTGAGGTATTCCTTCATCTTCATCCTCTCTTCCTCCCTTTTGCTGCTCGGTTCATGGTGGAAGGCCTGGCTTCACCTAGGTACATTTTCGGGATGAGTTTCCCTCTCCGTTGAGCCACAATGGGTCTTGGTGCTTGCTGTCCCTTGGTTGTGAGGCATTTGGTGTGGACCTTCCATCGGAGGACATGCGCTTGGAAGTCTTGAAACGGGGATAGGGGTAGTCATACCATCCGCGGTATAAGGTATATCATCTCCTTCTACTCGTAGATTGAATTTCCTAAAGATTGCTAAAGTTGATCGTTGGTTTTGGGATGGTTTGTATTTTTAAAAAAATTGCTTTTTCCCTTGTGCTTCTTCTTCCATCCCATCAAATTGCACCTACTACCATTATGGTAAATATGGCCACTGGAAGCGCAATTGCAAGTAGAATTTTGCAGAGATGAAACTGAAGATGAGTTTTTATAAAACCGCCGCTTCTAGTGCGCACGTTATAAGAATATTCCGTCATTGACTCTATCGAGTATTTGATACCAATCATCATCTGCAAGATGTTGCAAGATAAGAGAAAAGTAGAAGATTAGACAAAATGCAACTACGACCTTTGGGTAGGCAATGGTGCAAGAGTTGCAGCCTTAGATGTAGAAACCTAGTGTATTAATCTTCTATTCGACAAGACCGTTGATATTGATTTGTTCCTGTGTTAATAAAAGAACATCCTTTCCTTTGTTCTCTGAACAAGGTTTTGAAAAGTTCTTTAATTAGCAATAATTGTCACATAAGCCATTCTGATAAGTTACAAGCGACGAGATCAATTTAAATTGGTTTAATGGTTTTTGAAGTTAATGATAAATATTTTTGAACGAATGCACAAAGAGATAAAATTAACCTCACTTACTTCTGGCTTTTATGACTTTGGGTGATTATGAATCACATTCAGAACTTGAGAAGTGTGTCTCAAGGAGATTCTAATCGAGTCTCTGTTCACCAAACCTTGTGAAAGGCTCGTTGAGTTGATTAGAATTGGCCTACATAGGTGTATGTAAGCCGATAACTACTCAAGCCAGAAAAGGATACTCCTATGATATGATTAGGCACGGGTACGTTCACCTGTTTTGGCACAAACCCGATACCTTTGAATCGTTTAAGGAGTATGAAGGTAAAGTTAAAGAAACATATTCGGAAAGGTATTATAGGCCTTCAATTGGATCGAGACAGAGAATACTTATCCACTAAGTTTGTGAATTATTTCGAAGACAATAAGATTGTCTCTGTATGGACCCCTCCTGACATAATGGTGTGTCTGAAAGGAGGGACCACACCTTATTGGATATGATGTGATCCATACTAAGCTTTCAATCTCTTTTTAGAGGTGAAGCTATTGTAGCGGCCATAATTTTGTCTGTATCTGATACACCATATAAGATATGGAATGGCAAGAAACTGAGTCTGAGACATCTCGTGATTTTGGGTTGCCTAGGGGTATGACAAACTTGACCAGGTGCAAAATTTTATGAAATACCCTTGAAAGTGTTTTGGGTATCAAGTTCTTCAACTGAACAAAAGGAGTTTTGTCACCACTTTTTGAGAAAGGGTGTTTGTCGAGGAAAGTGGGAGTGGAAAATGTGTTGAACTTTGTGAAGTTCAACAACCACGAATAAATTCATGACAACTAGTGGAAAGTTCACAAGTTAAACCAATTCATATAATTATTACTTCCCATCACTCTTCTAGGAGACAATGTAGACTGCCTGAGTGGTAACATCTAGCCATAGGGTATTACCTAGATTCAAGCAATCCGCAATCTCTTAATAGTCAAATGTGTTGACACCATGCAGTGGCATTATGCAAATCCAAACTGAAAACAAACCAAGTGCGGACTTTGGTTGACAGGTTGTAAAAGGATGACTCCTATAGGGTGCAGGTGGATCTTTAGGAAAGATCTGAGCAGTTAACAAGGTGTGGACCTATAAGACCAGACTGGATGTGAATAAGATCTAACCCTGACAATAGGTTGTCTGCAAGACATTCTCATCAGTTCCAACGCTCAAGTCCATCAGGATATTGCTAGCCATTAGTGCGTGCTATGAATATGAGACCTGGCTAGTGGGTGTCTAGACTGCGCTCTTCCATTATGAAGAAGTCTATATGACATAGCCAGAGGAGTTCGTATCCTCGATTGGACCGAGTAAGGTATACGAGCTGCAAAGGTCCATTTATAGACTATAGCTAGCATCGAAGAGTTGAAACATCTATTTTTGATGAGATAGTCAAAAGGGTTTTGATTTTATCAAAAATGTGGATGAACCTTGTATAGACAAGGTGTTTAGTGGGAGTGTAGTCATATTGTATGACATACTTGTGGGAAAAGTGTTCTTACGCTCCAGTTATTTCCCATACTGATTCTCTATGGAACATTTGGGAAAGGCCTCATGTATGCTTGACATTAGGATCTATATGGATAGGTCTGAAAGGGTGCCTGGTTTACCCCAACCCATGTATGTTGATACAATACTAAAAGAGTTTTAGCATCGAAGGCAATAAAAGAGGTTACTTGCCTAAGAGTGATTGCATCAGTCTTTCTAAGATGATGTCTGCTAAGACACTTGAGGAGAGATAAAAGATGAGTGAGATCCATTATGCTTCGGTAGTGGGATCCACCATGTGATGCTTTACACTTAGCTTGATATTGCTTATACCTTAGAGGTATCTAGCAGATTTCAAGCAAAACCCCGGAGAATAACATTGAAAAGCAAATAGAGAACTCTCTAAGGCACTTGAGAAGTATGAGAGGCGTTCTACACGACAATGACACTATATGATGGTATAAGGATACCTTCAATGGTGGTGCAGTAAGTGGAAAAGTGTTTCTAGCTGGGTATTGTAACCGGTAAGGTGACTAAGGTTTTGTACTTTGCTACTTACTTTGCCGCTTAGGATAGCACCAGATAAAGGAGTTAATCATTCAGTGGGAGTTGTTCTTGAGGTTGCCAGTTCAACATCGATATTGTATGACAATACTAGGACTGGTGCTAAAAGTTAAGGAACTAAGATCCCGTGAAGATCATTGCTTCTCTTAAAAGGCGGTATCGCCTCGTTGTTGGAAAGAGGTGATGACTGAAAGACATTGATGTAGATTAAATTGATTACCACATCAATAGATTTGATCACCACATACATATACTAGGTTGATTGGCTAAAGTGCAAGTGGGAGATTGAAAGGAATAGTTCCCTTGAGCCAATCACATATCGATGTGTTTAGGGACTATTCAAGGGTAATCAACTTAATAAGGCAACCTTTTTATCAATATGCTACATCTTTATTCATAAAGATTGTGATGAACCCCATGAACCCAGGCAACTAATTCTGAGGCCATGATGAGTTCATGCCAGTGAGACTTGGAATCTAGATGCTCATGTTCTAAATATTCCTAGTCGTAGGATCACCAATTAGGGGATCGGTGATTACGGATAGACTAGTGCACTTGCTACATGCCATATACGATAAGGGGTAGTTGATCTCACAATTACCTATGAGTCGTTAGTAATGTACAAGTGCAGGTGCTTATTAGGGAATGAGTTCACTGAACGGACCTGCACGAAGATCACAAAATGGAATCCTTACATGAGTGTCACTAGGATCTTCCTCGTGTTGGTGAAATGGCCACACTAGAGGGGGGGTGAATAGTGTGTTTACTAATCTTTTCGCCTAATTCCGATTTTAATCATTTACTTGATTACTTAGGCAATTAACAAATTGAATAACAAGCGGAAGCAAAGTAAATATGCTAATTAAGCAAACGCAAATAGAAGCAATGCAAACACGATAATTTATAGTGGTTCGGCCCCAATACCTACTCCACTACCTAAGCACCCCGCTTAATTAGGATTTCCAAACTAGCTTTACTAGATTATATCGCTTCCCTTACAAAGAGGACTTTACATCAGAAAGTCTCCGCTCTCAAACCAAAGGCACTTCCACACCCGGAAGTATCCCTGCTGTATAAAATGGCACACTAGAGGAGGGGTAAATAGTGTGTTAACTAATTCTTATTGCCTGATTTCAGTTTTACTCATTTCTTAAATTATTTAGACAAATTGCAATTTTACAATTAAATACGGAAGCAAGATAAATCAATTAAGCACAAATGTAAGATAACAATGCTAACACACAAATTTATAGTGGTTCAGCCCCAATGCCTACTCCACTACCTAAGTTTTACTAGATTAATTAGTTTCCCTTACACAGAGGACTTTGACTCGAAGAGACTCACTCTCAACCTAAGACACTTCCACACCCGGAAGTCTCCGCCTTCTTATCGAGAGCACTCTTCCACCTCAACCCTAAGGCACAACTAGAACTAATCGAGTAAACTACATTTACACAAGTGGCTTTACACACCACTTAAATCCAAGACCTAACATTAGGTCTTCCTACAATTCAAATACAATGAGTTGAAGAACAAATTAAAATAAAACTTATTACAAAAAGAGGAATGACAGCTTATGACACTTAAACACCTCTTCTTTCCACGCCTAACCAGCTTGATGAACCCTTTGAAGGAGAGCTCTTTTGACAACAATGGATCAAGTGTTAGGCTGATGAATGTTGTCGCTTTGAAGCTTGGAGGATGTTTTGGAATCACTCTTTGAAGCCCCCTCCTTTTTTTTTGCATCCAAAATTATCTAAGAGAGAAAAAAAGGGGTTAGAATAGAGTATTTATAATCCCCGGCTGAAACAGGGCGTCAACGGGCATAAATTTTACCGTTACAAATGCCCGGTCGATGGTCCGGTCGATCGTCGATCGACCGATCGATCGACCGCCCAGCTTTCTATGAGTATTACGCGCCATTCGGTCGATCGACTATCGCGAGATTAGCGATCCCAAATCCGGTCGACCGAATCAGTGATGCCAAAATCGCACGACTCGTGATTTGCCATTCGGTCGACCGATGCGCCTTCTGCCAAATTTTAGCTTCGGTCGGTCGACCGACGCAACCATCTGTGATTACTTCACCAACTTCGGTCAACCGACAGGTCGACCGAATGGCTACTACCATTTTTCCGCAACATTCGGTCGATCGACCGAATTGGCTACTGCCAATACTCAACACCATTCAGTCGACCGTCCGATCGACCTAACCAGAGCTGGAAAATTTTATCTTGGCTTTCTCATTTCGCGCTTGGTTTTTCGGCTTCGTTCTTTAGCGTGCTTTAACTTTAAAAGATTCTTCATGCTATCCAAAACATTTTTGATACACGCATTGATCTATTTTGGAGATTGATCGAAAAACGTAAGGCTTGACGTATCTTTCATCGAACCTGCACTTTTCATACTTCAAGCACTTGTTAAATAGGTTTGTTATCATCAAAATAATCATGAGGAGAATAAAGCATGAAGGAAGAAACCTTCAACTAACAATCTCCCCCTTTTTGATGATGACAAACCATTAACGATAAATATCAACATGAAGTAATTTATCCGATAATTATTATGAAGCATAACTTGTTAAATGGATACATGGGAGCATCAAGGAAATGAAGTAATGTATTCAATTAGAGCTCCCCCTATCTATATACATATATTTTCTAATTCTCCCCCTATCTATATGCATGGTACTTGAAATGAAGTATTCATTTTGTGCTCCCCCTATCGATATGCATATATTCTCCCCCTTTTATCATTCATCAAAAAAAAAAAAATATCAAACATAGCAAGCATACATAAAAAAAATAACACTTACAATACTAATCATCACTTAGCATAGTCAACCAAATACATATAAAGTTGAGTGTGAAATACATGTTCATAAGCTGAATAACATCAATACATCAAAGAGGACTAATCATCCTCAGGTGGTGGAGGAGGTGGTAGATGCAACCGATAATATTGCCCACATCTCACCCACTCTCCCATACATCTCATCTACTTGATGACCATACACATCGATGCGCCGGTCATGCTCACCGATCATTATACCATACTCGTCCATCTGATAGCCATACTCGTCTATGCGGGCTGTTGTTCGTTTGTCCCATTCCACCTGATCAATGTGAAACTGAACAAAGCGATGCTCCAGATCACCTAGTCGCCCAATAGGAGTGTTGGATGATGAACTCCCACCAGCATCGCCCTCGTCCATGCCTATGGCATGCTCGGTCACCTCCATGGGTTCTCCTCGCAATCTTTTGCCGTGTTGATTTTCAAGGATCTTCATGCGGCTCAGAGAGGAAGAATCTATGGGTTTGGGTATGGGCTCAATTTCAAATCTAGACCTATTTACCCCAGCTTCATATATGAAGTGAGAAATTACCGAGGCATATGGTAATGCTTGTTTTTTCGAGGCATGAACTTCAGCTATATACCTAAGTATAAGATCAGGGACATCTATAGGAATGCGAGACATGGCAAAGAAGAGTACCCTAGAACTCATAGTAGTGACCTCATCATAATGACCTGCTCTAGGAAGGATATTATACGAAATGATGAGATGCATAATCCTGGCAGTGGTTGACAGTTTGATACTTTGGGTAGGGATGATTCCTTGATAAGCCTTAGGACAAATGGCTGACACAACTTCATGATGAGGAAAATCCTCATGAAAACGGTGTGTGGACATCTTATAAATTGATCCTCCTACTAGAGGAAACCCAAATGCATCTTTAATGTAGGATTTGGTGATTACTATGGATTTTTCTAGGATTTCAGACCGAAGAATTAAGTCATCACCATACCTTGCCTTTTCTATCACCAGGTTGGAGAAAAAAGCTTTTATCAGGATGGGGCATACAGGTACTTGCTTTTCTAGAAACTCTACCCATCCCATGCTAACAAGTTTGCCTCTAATATCAAATTGTTTTACATCACCTAGATTGACTGGACGTGTCTGCAGGATAGCTCTATCTACAAACTTAGCAGCTTATTTCTTGCCTAAAGAGATCAATAGGTTATCGGGTAAGGTTGAGAGTTTAGTCTTGAGTGTCATTCTACAAGATAATTATGAGGATGATGTAGATGATTAGCTTTAGATGAGAGATGCATGCTTTTAACGCAAATAAAAGAAAGCAAAAAAAAATTTAAAGATTGGCATAGATTCATGCAAGGACAAAAAGATTTTATCATTAAATTTCAAGATAAAGAATAAACAAAAAAAAAAGAAGGTAAGATTAAACAAAATGATCCATAAATGAAAAGATCATACATTAAAAAAAAAAACTTGTGTTGGCTAGAAGAGAATAAGAAACATTTTTCTTTTTGACCAAAACAAAATTCTTTTAAGAAGGGCAAAGTTAATGTTGAGAAAAGCTCATGAAAGAAAACAAGAGAGTTCTTGACTAATAATTTTTTACCAAAACAATTTTTTTTTAAAAAGTAAATGTTGAATCATTTGAAGAAGACATGAGATATTTGATTTTTGTTATTTAAAAAAAAACTCATTTTTGGAGTAAACATGCGAAAAAGAAATTATCACCCAAGAAAAGTAAGCAGAAATCACATTTTTATTTATGAATCAAGACACATTGAGAGAGTAAGAGATGAAGAAATCACGTTTTTGAGAATAACCTCATGAATGATGGATAAAGATCAAGCTTTTTACCTTGGAGAAGAGTCTTGGAGAGGAGGTAGAAAGCCTAGAAGGTGAGAGGAGAGGTTTTAGGTTGTGGTAGTCGGGCGAATGGGCAAGGAAGCCCTAGTTTCGGGCTTAAACACTAGGTTTGAACGGCCAGGATTGAATCTGGCCGAAGAAATGGGGATCTTTCCGCCCGCCGGTCGATCGGGCGATCGTAGGCCGATCGATCGCTCGATCTGCCCTGGGTTTTTATCCCTTAAAAAAATTATTTTTGAGAAGGTGTGAGCATTTAAATTTTATTAAAAAGAAATTACATGAATTAGACTTTATGAGGATTCCAAAAATCAAGAATCACTCAAAAATGATATCTCTATAATTTTCTAGAAATTCTACAAGATCTCAGTGGCATTTTTGTAAATATAAGTCATTTATCCACCAATTTCATATTTCGTTCAAACTTTTTAGATATCAAGATATAATAATTTAAAACTTGTTTGTCAAGTTTGGAGTGAAACTAATGTCGTTTAATCGAGATATAAACTTAGCACGGTTTCATTCGAAGTATCCTTGAAACCATAAAAGTGCTAAGTATCAAATTTAGCTATCCACTCATGTTTTCTCTAGCTTAGGCACTTGGACATTTAACATGAGTGTATCTAAACATGTTTGTGAAAATTTGAACTTAAACAGAGATTTCTAAGTCAAATTGTTGACTTAGGTCAAGCATTTTTAATTTTGAGTTTCATAAAGTAATCTAGTTATCGCATTGGTTATCTAGACATGAATTTTCAAGTTTAAATGTCTACACTCATGTGATATGTGCATTTTAAACATGTTTGCCAACCAAAAAAAATGAGGTCTCTAATGAGAATTCTAACCTAGAGCAAATTTCATCCAATCAAGATATCATGAAATTGCCTAAGTTATCAAAGTTTTACCTAAATAGCAAGGTGAAAATAAAAAAATCTTCATTTGAGAATTTCAACCTAAGCTAGATAGTTAAAAATTCGTTTCAAGTAAAATCATCATGAAACCAAAACAAATCGAGAGATCTCAACATGTGAAATTTTGAAACATAAGATCTCCAATCCTTCCTATTGGTTGAAAACCGATAGACCACAATGAGCCTACGATTTAAAACCGCAAGGTCGCATAAGCCCATTACAGGCTACATAGGTCTCCGAATAGACCAAAAATCTAAAATCAAAAATCATTTTAATAAAATCGTATTAAGAGCGGATAAGATCAACTCAAATTAATCGAGTATCATAAAACTCCAACTTAAGTGAATTCAAATAAAGTAAGGGAGATGATACCAAGTTTACTTAGATGTCAATATCCATACCTATGGTATCACGATGGTTTGAAGTTGTAACCAAATGGAGATTTTTCATTTGAATCCAAGGTCAACTTCAATGTTCCATTTCCCATTCATACTTGTGTGGTAGCTCCCCCTACAAAAGAACAAGATACTTTTGGTACCCAAATAGCTTTGGGTCCTTGGAGGTGAGTTGGCCTAGGAATCCAAAGCGTCCTAGCAACACTTGGATTTCTTTTAAAAACACAATCATAGATTGTATGGCCATATGTACCACAACAAAAACAATGTCCATGAAACTTTTTATTTTTGCTATGGACATGTGATTTATCATTAGAATGCGAAACATGATGTGTATGAGCGTTCTTAGAGACATCATTCTTCTTCTTATGATCATGAGGTCTAAAAGTAGAATGTCTAACATGAGATTTAACATTGGCATGAACATTCTTTTTCAAAAAATCATTTCTACTAAAATTCTTAAATGAGGAAATATTTTTCATTTCATTCACTTTCTTGTTTAGGTTTAGAACCTCGTTTCTCAAATCAATCATGGAGTTATGTAAAGCATGCAATTGAGTTTTCAACATGTTATTTTCATTCTTTAACATGTCATTTTTATTTTTCAAATTGTTAGTGTCGATACTTAAAATATCATGGCATGGATTAGAGACACTAATTTTTAGCTTCTCAATTTCTAGTTTAGCATCATGTAAATGAGAGTTAAGAGTCAAGTTTTCCTTCTTTAATTTTTTTTTTCTTTATCCTTTTTAACCATCAAGGCATACATGATCTTGTATTCATCTAATAATTCATCATAAAGAGGATCCGAGGAACTAGATGAATTAGATCTATGATTATGATTATCATGACTAGAAGAAGAGCATACCTCCTCATCAACGTACATGATGTTAACTTCGTGATCATGGTGTGAGGATGCTTCACTTGATGCACGTGAGTGAGTTGAATCATTTGACCTCTGTTTTGTCTTGTTCTTCCTACTAGGGCAATTCTTTTTCACGTGCCATTTCTCATTGCATAGGTGACATATCACATTTCTCTTCCGACTCTTTGTACTTCTTTGGCTAGAAACTCTAATAGCTTCAAGAACTTCATTAGATATAGGAGTATGACAATTGTCATCGTCTCCTTCATTTAGAGTAACGAGTTCTTTAGTTTTAGCATAATCATAAAGCATGTTCAAAGTAGCCCAAATATCATATGCAGAAGTACAATGCATGATTTTCTCAAGTACATTATTTTCCAAAGAACAAAATATGCAATTTGTAGCTTTAGCATTTAACTCAAATATATTAATTTATTCTTGGGTCCACGAATCCATATTTTCCTTAGGTTCAACATATTTTATCTTTACCATGTTAAATACACCTAAACCTTGAGTCTTTAGAAAAGTATACATTCTACTCTTCCAAAGACCAAAGTTAGACTCATCGAACCTAGGAGGTGAAGATGCTACCAACTCTGGTGCCATTTTCCGGATCGAGAGAAAGTGTAGAAGAGATGGTGAAATCTCAGACTACGACCTGGCTCTGATACCAATTGTTGTATAAAATGTCACACTAGAGGGGGGGTGAATAGTATGTTAACTAATTCTTGTTGCCTGATTTCGGTTTTACTCGTTTTTTAAATTGTTTAGGTAAATTGCAATTTTAAAATTAAATGCGGAAGCAAGATAAATCAATTAAGCACAAACGAAATATAATAATGCTAACACACAAATTTATAGTGGTTCGGCCCCAATGCCTACTCCACTACCTAAGCACCCCGCTTAGGATTTCCAATCTAAGTTTTACTAGATTAATTAGTTTTTCTTACACAGAGGACTTTGACTCGAAGAGACTCACTCTCAACCTAAGGCATTTCCATACCCGGAAGTCTTCGCCTTCTTATCGAGAGCACTCTTCCACCTCAACCCTAAGGGACAACTAGAACTAATCGAGTAAACTATGTTTACACAAGTGGCTTTACACACCACTTAAATCTAAGACCTAACACTAGGTCTTCCTACAATTCAAATACAATGAGTTGAAGAACAAATTAAAATAAAACTTATTACAAGAAGAGGAATGACAGTTTATGACACTTAAACACCTCTTCTTTCCACGCCTAACCGGCTTGATGAACCCTTTGAAGGAGAGCTCTTTTGACAACAATGGATCAAGTGTTAGGTTGATGAATGTTGTCGCTTTGAAGCTTGGAAGATGTTATGGAATCACTCTTGGAAGCCCCCCCCCCCTTTTTTTTTGCATCCAAAATTATCTAAGAGAGAAAAAAAGGGGTTAGAAGAGAGTATTTATAATCCCCAGCTGAAATAGGGCGTCAACGGGCATAAATTTTACCGTTACAAACGCTCGGTCAATGGTCCGACGACCGACCGACCGACCACCCAGGTTTCTGTGAGTATTACGTGTCATTCGGTCGATCGACGGGTCGACCGACTGTCGCGATATTAGCGATCCCAAATTTGGTCGACCAATCGATCGACCGAATCAGTGATGCCAAAATCGTGCGACTCGCGATTTGCCATTCGGTCGACCGATCGGTTGATCGATGCGCCTTCTGCTAAATTTTGGCTTCGGTCGGTCGATCGAATGACAACTGCCATTTTTTCACAACATTCGATCGACCGATCGGTCGACCGAATTGGTTGCTGCCAATACTCAACACTATTCAATCGATCGTCTGGTCGACCGAACCAGAGCTTAAAATTTTATCTTGGCTTTCTCATTTCGTGCTTGGTTTTTTGGCTTCGTTCTTCAACGTGCTTTAACTTTAAAGGATTCTCCATGCTATCCAAAACATTTTTGATGCACGCATTGATCTGTTTTGGAGATTGATCGAAAAACGTAAGGCTTGACGTATCTTTTATCGATCCTGCAATTTTCATACTTCAAGAGCTTGTTAAATAGGTTTGTTATCATCAAAATAATCATGAGGAGAACAAAGCATGAAGGAAGAAACCTTCAGCTAACAATCCCGTCTTCCTATCGAGAGCACTCTCCCACCTCAACCTAAGGGACAACTCAACTAATTCTAGTAAACTAAGTTTACAATGGTGGATTTAAGCCTTCACACCAAGGCAACCACCAACTCAATCAACCTAACACTCTAGGTTTACACAAGTTCAATTACAATGAAATAAATAACAAAATACAACAATAAATAGAGCAATAAATCAAACAATAAAGTACTTAGCTCCACAACAAGATTCCTAGCTTCCTCTTGATGCCTTTGATGATGAAACAATGAAGGTAAGGCTCAATCAAAGAGATGAGAGATCAAAGCTAGGGTTTCCATAAGAATTGGCTCAATAAAGCTTGGGAATGATCACAAGATGGCTCAAGAAGGTTAGGAGTGATCAAAAGTATGGAGGAAGGCTCTCGTGGCCTTATATTTATAAGCCATGAAGAGAAGAGAAACAACTCTCTTCTCAACGGGCGAATTTTTGCCCATTATCGATCGTCGGTCGCTTGTCCGGTCGATCGTCGGTCGACCGACCAAGCGATTGCCCTAGCGACCAGAGCATTCTGCCCATTCTGGCAACGTTCGGTCAATCGATCGACCAAAATGCTGACGATCGACCAGTCGGTCGACCGAACCTGGGCAGGGCACTTTGGTTAGGCTGGATTTTCTGCTCGTTTGGATTTCGTCTTTGCTAAGTCTACTTATATCACATTTACTAACTTTAAGACAATAACTTTAAAACATAAATGTTATATAAGGATTACCCCCATTTGGATTTAATAAAAATATCTAAAAAATTAAAATCCTTAAGAATCCAAATATAGTTTTTGGGGTCTAGTACAAATTTTCGAAAAACGGAAATTTTCTAATCTCCTGGGTCAAATATGGGTATGCTAAAGGCTTCTAAAAAAATTTTAAAAATACCTCGTTATCAAGTTTTTACCCAAGGAACATTTATCACCATTTTTTGTGTCAAGAAAATATCTAGGTCATATAGCCCTCCAAGGAGCTCCCTAGGCTTAGTGAATTTCAGGACGGTTTTTGGGTTTTCATGTTTTGGGGTTCGGGTTTGGTTTTTAGATTCTTTGCATCATAAAGAGGATTACATCACATTCTAGACACCCTAAACCTAAACTCTAACTTCCCGAAGAATCCCGATCGATGACGAGCATCCTTGCCGATTTCTCCGATTTTTTCGATCGGGGACATCGAGCGCTAACCGACTTGGAACCTGAAAGATTTCTCAATGAAACATTAGTTCTATATTTGTTATCATCAAAACCGAGATTAAGACCAAGGTTGAAAATCTTAAGCCAACACCTCGGGTGATAGTAGGTGCAAGTAGTCATTGGACCTGAGGTTGTCATGGTTACCTTGTGAGTGACGACCCATTGCCTTGGTTCTATCCCTACGTGGCCCTCAATGTCATGTGTCGGGTATTACTAGGCATGGGGAAGCACTCATGGAGGTAGGTGAGCGACCAACATGGAATCGGTTACTCCTAGTGAGAGGAGATAATGTCCTATGTGTCCCTACAAGTGTCGATTCGTGCGGGAATCTCTGGCCAGAGTAGATATGAAACTCAGGAAGATATTTCTGACGTTTCATTATTGAGACGACATCTTGGCAGGTGGAATACATATGAATCGGTATTAGGGTTTGACACTTCTTCTGTACCTTAGCCGATGTCGAGACATTGTAACCGAGGGACTTAGTTGCACGGTAACTCATTATTACCAAAGGGCATTTGATCCCTATAGATTGAACCTCACACTATCCGGGTAGTCATGACACGTTGTTAGACGTCAATCTTGACTTGTGAGTGGAGTCTCTTACGATCACACTAAAGGGGTTTAGTGGTGGATCGTAAGATTCGAATAGAAGTAGTTCTATTGAATTTGACTCCCCGTTATGCACAACACATTACTGGCTTAGTGTGGGGCCCAATGGGTCACACACAATAGGCTAACCTCTTAACGGACCTTATGAGATAAAGTCCGAATGCGGCACTATATGTCTACTAGCATGGACATGCTGCAACACGATCACGGATCTCGTTTACGGACTTGATAGGAAAGATATTTTTCTATAGGAACGAATATGCGATGAAGGAGTTCCTCGGTAACCCTAATTTGTAGGGCATCCTAAATTATAGGGATTGGCACATGATAAATGAATATGCGATGAAGGAGTTCCTCGGTAACCCTAATTTGTAGGGCATCCTAAATTATAGGGATTGGCACATGATAAATCATAATCAATAAGAATTTAATTTATAGAGATAAATTAAAGTTTATATTTAGTTGGATTAAATTAATTTCGAATTAATTATAAATCCATTAAATACAAATTATTATTTTGGAGGTAAATCCCGAAATTTTGAATTCCGGTGAGAGAATTTAAAACGGAGGGGAGGGTCTACCATGGGTGGCCACCTACTCCCCTTATAAATAGATGGACTAACCTCCTTCAAGGGGATTAAGCAAATTGGTTGGAGATCTTGGAGAAGAGCAAGGACTTGGATTCTTGAGAAGCTTCTTGAAGAGAAAGACTCCAAATAGCTCATCTTAATCTCCATGGGTGGCCGGCCATCTTGTTCTTCCTTCCCGGGTTTATGAAGCAGAATTGAAGGTCTCTTCCTCTTGGGTGTGTCATCTCCTTCATCTTCTTAGAAGAGTCCATGAAGGAAAGCGAGGTATTCCTTCATCTTCCTTTTGGTGCCCGATTCTTGTTGGAAGGGTCGACTTAACCTTGGTGTGTTTTGGGGTTGAGATTGCCTCTTCGTTGAGCCACAACGAGTCGTGGTGTTCATTACCCCTTAGTTGCGAGGCACCTGGAGTGGACCTTCCTTAGAGGAAGTGCGTGTGTGCGTCTTGAAACAGAGATAGGAGCAGTCATACCATCCGCGGTATAAGGTATATCTTCTCCTTCTACTCGTTGATTGAATTCCTTAAAGATTGCTAAAGTAGATCATTGATTTCGGGATAGTTTGATTTTTTTTAAATTGCTTTTTTCGCTACGTTTTCGATTCCTATCCCAACAAATCGTATCTGGAGTAATCGTCTATGAACGTTATAAAGTATTGTTGACCATTCCAAGAAACCGTAGGGAATGTCCACAAACATCTATGTGAATAAGTTCTAAGACATCTGAACGATCCTATTAGTACCTGATCTCCTAATGTTTGTTTGTTTCCCCTTAATGCAGTCAATATAGACCTCAAAGTCTATAGCATCAGGGACATCAAGAATCTCGTTAGACACAAGTTGTATCCTTTGCTTGGATATATGACCTAAGCGCTTGTACCACAAAATGGCAGAATTCTCATCAATTAATTTTCACTTTGTACCACGTGAGCTGTTATGCAATGTTTCATTAAATGAAGCAATTACATCAAGCATAAAAAGATTATCATCGCAGGATAAAGAACTGGTACCAATAATATTTGGACCAAGAGATAAATTGAATTTTTCATTTCCAAATGAACAAGAATAACCGGATTTGTCCAATACGAAAATAGAAATCAAATTTCATCAAAAATACGGTACTACAAAAGTCTCTTTTAAGTCCAAATAATAACCATTCTTTAATAATAACCTAAAAGTGCTTATAGCTTCAACTTTAACTGATTTGTCATCGCCTACATAGATGAATTTTTTAGCATCACTTGGCGTTCGGCAACTCAGGCAGCCTTGCATAGACACATTTATGTGGGTAGTAGCACCAGAATCTATCCATCATGTGTCTATGGGTACAGAAGTCAAATTAACTTCAGAATAAACCAGAGTGAGAAATATGTCTTTCTTAGCCTGCCAAGCATGATACTTGGTACAATCATTCTTTACATGTCCACTAGTCTTGCAGAAGAAATAAGTAGAAATCTTAAAATTCGTGCCAATCAGCACAGGGATGGAGTTTAATGTGGCAATAATATTTGATAAAATATAAATATTAGCTGAATAGAGAACAAAATAATAACATAATCAGCTCAATAAATATTTAATAATGCAAAAGAGAAATATATAATAACAGACCCCATTACAAGATACCAAGCACAATATTGACATTTCATATTTGGACAAAAATATCAACTTGTACGTGGTACTCTCAATACAGTAATCAAATACTGACAATCAATCATGTATTTGGACCAACTCTTGCCCACATGGAAAACCATATGATAATCACGTATTTATCACCGCAGGCATGCAAGAAATTTGGCCAAGTAGTAACTTTCCTTTGGGTCGGCCACTAGCCGCATAAATCTAAAACATGCAAACATCTTTTATATTCTAAAACATGTTAATTCTACCCAAGTGAGGTTGCTTTTGCGACATTATTTCAAATCAACATATTTTAAAACATTAGACATACAATAAAATATATCATTATTTAATTTCAAACTATATTAGTCACTGCGGCCACGCAATGACAAGCCCGACCACCTCTCGACACGGTGACACCGCCCTACCTAAGATGCCGACGACCATTGCGTTGGCGTCAGGCAACGTCAATCTCACCAATGCCATATACAACCGCTGCCTCACCGGACCATACAACACCATCCGACCTCATGCGGCGACGCCGAGGAGACAGGTGAGAGACATGCGCGAGCAAGGAAGGTAGGCCGACGAGATCGACTCGCAGCGGATGACCGGAGTTGATGTCGGCAATAGCATCTTCATGCTGGCCGAACAAAGGAGCAGTGATGGTCGATTGATATTCGATTAAAATTCGAAATTTAAACCCACTGTCTCCAGCTCTCTTGGGTAAATTTCGAGTTCAAATATGGAGTCTAATAAACCTGACTCAACACATCTATGAGACAGACAGCATCCGAGGCCACTACAGAAAATGGTAGCGGACGAGATGTGTCGGTTCGATGGCAAGCTATCCGCCGTCGATTGCCACGGTATTACACGAGATGGACGGTGGTTATGACGGTAGCAACTGAGGCGGCGAATTCCGTTGCGCCCTCTTCTATGCGACCTCCTAGTCGTTCAACCTTTGTCATATGCAAATTAGAGTTCTACGTGTCGCATAATTATTTTTGTACGTTCTTTGTAGAGAATAACTGAGGCAGTGATGGTCTATAAATACGTGGAGGCCTCCTCCTGTTCCATTTCCGCTCGAAAATTTGTGTTCTTCTTTTTTTTCCCCCGGTGAGAAAGCGAAGTTCTCCAACTGCTGTGACGGATCGGAAGAAGCGGCGCCCCCCCCCCCCTACGGCGGTGGAGAAGAAGGAAATGACGGAGACTCCGCCACTCAATCGTCCGCCGTACCCGACGCTGTACGACTGTACGTAGGGGACCTTTACCCCAACGTCACTGAGGCGGACCTCCGCAGCGCCTTCTTCCAATTCGGCCACATTTTGTCAATCGGTGTCTTCCGTGACCGCGCTACTGGAGTCTCCCTCAGATACGCCTACCTCAACTTTTTTTCTTTCGCAGTTTCGCTGATGGTTAGAAACATATATAATCCTCCATCTCTTCTACCATTTTGTTTCTTGACCCATTCTTTATCATGCCCATTTCTTTGAAACCCTCGATTTCGGTTCTTTCTCTTAAAGTTCTCGTAGTTTTTTTAGTTCTTTTATCCTGGAAACTTTCTTCTTGTTGCACATTTCTTACAAAGTTTTCTCAAAAGATGAATTTTTCTGAATGAGAATTTTCCGGATGTGATTGATGGATTTCTTAAATATTTGATTATTGATTCAGGTATGTGTCAAAACTTATCCGGTGGACTCACTAACCTTTGCATCAAGAATCTGTATCAGGAGTTTGCAAAGCTCATACCTAACCATAAATTCTTTCAGGGTGGACGCACTAACCTTTACATCAAGAATCTGTATCAGGACATCACGGATGTTGTATTAAAAAAGTCGGAATATGGCAGCATAGACAGTACTGTTGTAATGAAGGATAAAGATGGAATGTAGAGAGGATTTGGATTTGTCAATTTCCTATCGAGAGATGATGCTAAGAATGCTTTGGAGAATTTGAATGGTTCAAAACTTGGTAACTTCTCTACTTTTCCGGTATCAATCACCGACTTTATTTCCTTCAAGAAATATGTTTGTTATTGTTTTTGTTTCCTGTTAATATCTTGTCAGGATCAAAGTCTATATACTAGGATATGCGCATAGAAAAGAAATGAAATACTAGGATCAAAGTCTATTTATGGCGAGAGACGTGGGTCAAAGAAATCACACGATATATAATTGATCTCACTAGGAATATGCACATAGAACTTGTTTAGATTAAGAAGAAAGATGTATGAGAATTCTCTTTTCCACCTTGTGAAGTTCCTTGCCGCATCAGTTGATGATGTTCCTAGTATATAGACTTTGATCCTGACAAGATATTAACATGAAACAAAAACAATAACAAACATATTTCTTGAAGGAAATAAAGCCGGTGATTGTTACGGAAGAGTAGAGAAGTTACCAAGTTTTGAACCATTCAAATTCTCCAAAGCATTCTTAGCATCATCTCCCGATAGGAAATTGACAAATCCAAATCCTCTCGACATTCCATCTTTATCCTTCATTACCACGGTACTGTCTATGCTGCCATATTCCGAGAATTTCTCTTTTAATACAACATCCATGATATCCTGATACAGATTCTTGATGTAAAGGTTAGTGCGTCCACCCTGAAAGAATTTGTGGTTAGGTATGAGCTTTGCAAACTCCTGTGCATCTTCTGGTGGAACACAAAGTATTTTAGTGAGAAAAAATATATAAGAGTTTCAATTATTGGATTGAAGGAGCCGGTAGTACTTGCTAAATGATATAACTGAAGTATTTGCTAAAAGGATTTTAAAGATGAATATTGGTCCTTGTAGACATAATTTTCAATAATTTTAATGATCACACAGTTACCTCACGCTGCAGGTAGAAACAGGTTGTGCATCTCAAATATAGCAAGTGTCCACAAACTACACAAATTTGGCTTAAAAGGACCTAACAGCATCCATCTATTGTGAACTCCATACACATACACTAGTTATTTTGGCTTGTGTGCATTAGAAATGGAAGTACAAATACCGGTAGATATGGCCACATTCTTCAATGTTCACCTGATTAGGCATATTTAAATGAAGATTGTGGAAGAATATCATTGACAGTATATATTAGGAGTTCAATTTTCTCAATGCAGCTAAAAATTGTATAAACAATTTAAGCCAGGCCATGTCTACCCTGCATTCTTTGACAAAAGACAGGCCAGCATGCTGAACGCATATCAGTGTCTAGCCTATCCTTAAGACTTTCCTCAGTAACCCGATACTCTACTTTTCCTGCAGTATAATCAAATATGACAATATATACAACCATTAGCTCAAATGTCTTTCTAATCCATGATCATTGTCACCAGGAAGAACAAAATCAGGAGAAAGCAGCTAGTAACTAACAGACCCTTTTTCTCTGGGTGCAAGAATATACAGACAGATTAAGCATATAGATATGGCATCTCTGCATGCCAATCCTAAGAAAGAAGTAGAATGTCAATGAAAATAAATAAATTTAATATATTAGGAAAAAGATTTGCTGGACTCTGAATACAAATTATTTTATTTTGCTTCTTATATATCCTTTTGAAGGTCTATACCATGATGTTAAACTTTGGGCCTGAATTTATGTCAAACAGGTAGAAATGTTAAACTTTGGGCCTGAATTTACGTCAACAACAGGTAGAAATTACTATCCGTAATTAGACATAAAAGTGCACCGGGTCTCCAACAACTGCGTTGACGTATTTATTTATCTTCTTAGTTCTAATAGCACTCATTTATAAACTCAAAGTGTTCCACGTTGCTCAACCTATCGTTCACATCAATAAAACCATCTTTCTCGATTCTTTGCATAAAGTTCCACCCTAACCTGCCATCAATTCCTCTGTCTTCCATTCTCTGCATAAAGTTCCTCCCTAACCTGCCTTCAATTCCTCTGTCCAAGTAAAAGTGGCCACAAAGATTGATGACTATATGGAAGTCATGGTACTGAACCAAACCTTATAAGAGCACTGCATTACCCCCTATGAGAAACATATTTAGTCAGTTAAGTTATACATGACATATATAAGGGAAATTACCTAAACATATCTTGTACTTTGGGGTTTTTCTCATTTGTGGTCTATACTTTTATTTGAATTGAATCATATACTTCTACATTTGTTTCAATTGAATCCTACCATCTAATTTCCGTCAGCAGTCCCATTAAACCGATAATGTGGCTTGCTAACGTCTATTAAAAAATATTTTGTTAATATTAAATTTTTATAAATTGAAAACTTAAGTTAAATGGACCTCTCTCTCTCTCTCTCTCTCTCTCTCTCTCTTGTGCGCGCGTACATCGGCAACAATGAGCAGGGCCAGCAGTCGAAGCCACCAACTCGCTCGCAGAGCAATTAGCAGGGGCTCCGCGATGTCACGCGGTGGTGGTCTGTGCACTAGCGGCACGGGCGCCACCGCTGGCCACGTACTAAATTGTCGTAGCAGCAATCTCGGTGGCGAGTCCATAGTAGTAAAACTACGTGCAGGACCCAGAGGCACGAGGGGTAGGACTAGTGAGAAGCTCCACCATCATTCCTCTCGCTCTCTATTTGGTTTCATGAACATTGTTACAATCGCCACCTTCTTCCTCCTTGCTTGGTCGTTTCTTTTCATCCTCAACATTCTCAACCCCCCTGTTAAACCTTGGAGACCCCAATTTTCCTCTATCTTCGATGGGAGACCCTGCAACAGCAGTAGCTAGTGGACGTTCTTCAGTGAAATGGAGTTCTTCTCCCTAGTAGAACATCCACTAGCTCCTGCTGTTGCGGGATCTCCCATCGAAGAGAGAGGAAAATTGGGGTCTTCAAGGTTTAACAAGGGGTTTGAGAATGTTGAGGATGAAAAGAAATGACCTTGCGAGCAATTAGCAGGGGCTCCGCGATGTCACGTGGTGGTGGTCTGTGCACTAGCGGCACGGGCGCCACCGCTGGCCACGTACTAAATTGTCGTAGCAGCAATCTCGGTGGCGAGTCCATAGTAGTAAAACTACGTGCAGGACCCAGAGGCACGAGGGGTAGGACTAGTGAGAAGCTCCACCATCATTCCTCTCGCTCTCTATTTGGTTTCATGAACATTGTTACAATCGCCACCTTCTTCCTCCTTGCTTGGTCGTTTCTTTTCATCCTCAACATTCTCAACCCCCCTGTTAAACCTTAAAGACCCCAATTTTCCTCTATCTTCGATGGGAGACCCTGCAACAGCAGTAGCTAGTGGACGTTCTTCAGTGAAATGGAGTTCTTCTCCCTAGTAGAACATCCACTAGCTCCTACTGTTGCGGGATCTCCCATCGAAGAGAGAGGAAAATTGGGGTCTTCAAGGTTTAACAAGGGGGTTGAGAATGTTGAGGATGAAAAGAAATGACCAAGCAAGGAGGATGAAGGTGGCGATTGTAACAATGTTCATGAAACCAGAGAGAGGAATGATGGTGGAGCTTCTCACTCGTCCTACCCCTCGTGCCATCAAATCTTGCGCGTAGTTTTATTACTGTGGACTCTCCACCGAGATTGCTGCTACGACAATTTAGTACGCAACCAGTGGTGGCACCCGTGCCGCTAGTGCGCAGGCCACCACCGTGCGACATCGCAGAGCCCCTGCTCACTGCTACACGAGCGAGTTGGTGGCTTCGGCTATCGGCCCTACTCGAGAGAGAGAGAGGTGGGTCCATTTAATTTTAGTTTTTAATTTATAAAAATTTAATATTAAAAAATTATTTTTTTTAATACACGTCAGTAAGCCACATCATTGGTTTAACGGGGCTGCTCACGGAAATTAGACGGTAGGATTCAATTGAAACAAATGTAGAAGTATATGATTCAATTGAAACAAATAAAAAGTACAAACCACAAATGAGAAAAACCTCAAAGTACATGATATATTTAGGTAATTTCCCTTAATGTAAATACGTATTAAAGATGGTCGTAGAAAACTATTCGACTGCTCAACTTTGAGCCACCCTAACTTCTTGCTGATTTACTAGTACATGACTGAGACAAAATTCTGAAATCAAGATTTGTCCTCCTTTATGGGATGTGAAAGACAGATATCTCATGCAATCAATGCTGGAAAGTAAACTAAGCATATCCTATGAGTAGTAATGTAAATAAGTAATAACAACAATTCATGGGATAACTCGATGGTTTTGTTTTTGTAGCATGACAATCACGTCATCTCCATCCCAGAGTGTGAAAATAAGTTTTGGCTTATGTTGAGAGGTCATGCGCTAAAATAAAAGCTCAAGTGCACATAGACCTTGACAACCTTAGTAGTATATGTAAAAAGCACATATACCTTTTCTATGTCCAATAACAGCACCTAGTTCATACTTGTACTCCAAAAAGTACAATACTGCACAACATAGATCCTTAGCCTCCTGCCTGTAGTGGCCAATGGCCATATTGGAAGACACCTTCACTTTCCCTGAAAACCATCATATGATTGTATATTCACTGAGCTGATACTAAGCCCATTCATAATCTAAGAAAAGATGATGTGAAGTATATGAATTTATGAAGTAGACATACAAATTGGAACATGTTTGCATTTCCTATTCAGCTGGGTAGATAAACATATTTGGGACAAATAAAATGGACTTTGCACAGGGCGGGCCCATCCATTAATTTGATGAAGAGGCTGAATTAATTAATAATTAATTCTGTGCAGCCATCAAATTTCTACCCAAATCCCAGATACGGGATTATTGAAGTCCTCCGCCGGCTCTTCGTCAAATCCAAGATATGGGATTACCGAATATGGGGCAATAGTAGATATGGGATTACCAAATCCCAAATCTCCGACTTTTCATCTTCTCCCTCTCCGCCGGCTCCAACCTCCAACCTCCAACCGGTTGTCGTCCATATTTTTAACAACAATGTCCGGCCTCAATCGCTCATCTTCTCCGGTTCTCCCTACTCCCTCTCCGCCTTTCGCCTCGGGTCTTCCGGGTAGTCCCAAATCTTCACCTGTCGCCCTCTCCGCCTCTCGGTGCTGCAACTTAGCAATGGGAAGTTTCTCCTCTGAGTCCTCTCAGTCTCGGGCTCTCCCTAACAGCCGGACTCCCTCCGACCCTCCGGCAATAGGTGTGTTGTCTGTTCATCTTCTCTAATTTTTTATCTGCAACTTCAGATTTTAGCAACGAATTTCCAGATTGTGTAATCTATAAGTTGTGCCTACTCTAATTTCCAGTTTTTTTATCTGCAATCTCTAAGTTGTGCATGCTCTAATTTTTGGTATTGTTCTGCTCCGAGTTCTAGATGCTGCAACTGATAAAGGTTCGAAAATGGCTACCTAACAGCAACAGAACTTTCTACAATCTTGACAAGCTAGCAATGGGACATGTCCATGTAAGTTGTATTGCATAACAGCAACAGAACTTTCTACAATCTTGACAAGCTAGCAATGGGACATGTCCATGTAAGTTGTATTGCAGTATTGATTGTTTGTGATTTGCATGGTTTAAATTGTAGATGAAAGGAAACAGTGGGAAATATTGTAGGCTGTGAAGTAACATGAAATTCCATGGCTTCTTATACCTTATTATTCGTTAAATCTATGTAGGGTCTCTTTCCATGTGACAGTCATTTATTTCATTTAACTGATGTGTGATAGGCTTGAAAATCCATGTCTCTATAAGTGCCACTTATTTTTGCCACTTAATTTGACCATGTAAATGCAGCAATCTATATAGCAACTTAGTTTAGGTAGTCTTGGAGGTTAATGTAAAGCTGCTAAAATTTACACAACTAGTTAATCTTTAGGTAGTTCCAACTATAAAGCATAGTCATAAAACCAAATAGAAAACTAAAAGGAATCAAGAAACAGAGAAAGCACGGTTCACTATTTTCTTCACGATCATGATCCATGACTTACTCTAGGTTGGCTTCCTCTAGACCTCTATAACTTCTCAAGTAACATAGTCAAACGATCTCATGGCTTTGGTACATTGTTAAAATCTCCCTCAATTCTGACGCAGTTGCTAGCATTTAATTAATAATTTTGCATCTCAAAAAGTTAATAATAAATAAATTTACATAAACATTTATATTAATTTTATTGAATAAGAAAGGTCTTATCTTAAGATTTCGTCTTAGACCATAACATCTCTTGGGCCGCCCTTGACTGTGCATGAGACTTTAGATTGTAGCTATTTGATCTAGTGCAAAAGTGGTGAAGAGTACGACTAGCAACTGCCAGTATGCATTATTGGAGTTGAGAAAATGGATACATGAGTTCTTCACGCTCTTATTATGACCTGGGTTGATTCTGTTTCAAAGACCACATTTTTTAAAACACTATTATATCATTATGAGAAGATAATAAGAGGCTAAAAGTTACGACCTTTGCATCCCTTTTCACACATGGATGTAAAATTAAGTACATTAAACCGTCTTCTATGATCCATAAGCATTGTTAGACATACAAATGTTAAAGATTGTTGAAGAACATTTCCTTGAGAGGCGTGGCTATCTAGATCTTTCCATACGTACCCATTCCCCGCAAAATGAAAGCGAAACATGATGGCACATTAGCTTCAGCAGAACAAGAAGAGGAATGAGGAAAGAAATAGTGGAAATTACAATAAAGGGTGTATAGTTGAACTGTTAAATAATTAGTAAGTGAGGGTATTTTAGTAAATTGTACTTGTTTTGAATTAGCACAGTATAAAACATCGAAGGTCTGTCTTCGACTCCAATAACTTTGTAAACTCTGTTTTTTCCAGTTTAAAACTTCTTCTTTAAAGATATAGGCAAGATCTTTTGGTGTGTGAGGTGATTGAGTTTTCATGTAAAGAATCTGAGATTGAAGTTTTCTTCTACCTTAATTCTTTCATCATGGTATCAGAGCGGGACGATCAGTAATCCGATCGCGATCTCAAGGCGCCTATGGCAAGGAATCGCATATCTCAATCTGCGAGATCTGTTGTTGCAGAATCGGGGAACAGCACCGAGGCAAATTCGGCTACTGAGGAGACAATGTACGAGGATGATCCATTTATCATTCATTTGAGCGATACTCCAGGTACAGTTCTAGTCTCCTCCAAGCTGAATGGTCACGAGAACTACCTCCCCTGGCGCGAACCAATGCTGATTTCATTGTCAGCAAAAAACAAATTAGGGTTTATCGACGGCACGATTGATGTCCCTGAGTCAATTAGCCCTAAATTTCGAGTGTGGAAAAGATGCAATAATCTAGTAAGATCTTGAATCATCCATTCGATCTCACAAGAGCTGATCTCAAGCATCCTATATGCGAAGACAGCCGCCGAAATGTGGGCCGATCTGGAGGATCGTTTCGGAAAGAGTAATGAGCCAAAAAATTTCGAGTTGAAGGTTCAAATCAACAACACTAGGCAGGCAAATCTGTCGATCGCTGCTTACTACACCAAGTTGAAGTCCCTTTGGGACGAATTGGATGCGGTATAGAGTATAATGTGCACTTGTGCTGAAGGTAGAGAGTACCTAACCAAGGATCGCATGACTCAGTTCTTGATGGGTCTTAACGAGGGCTATGTTGGGGTAAGGGGTCAAATACTTCTTATGAAGCCCCTGCCGAATCTAAAAGAGGCTTACTCATTCCTAGAGCACGAAGAGTCTAAGAGGAAGATTAGAATTCAAAGCCAAGGAGCTGTAGAAAGTATTGCATTAAACAGTGTAAAGAAGCCGAATGATCAGTATACTAGCAGAAAATTTTGTGATTACTGCAAAAGGGCAGGACACACTCGAGACAACTATTATAAGTTGCATGGCTATCCCTCAAACAATCAGAATTACAAAGGCAAACAGAAATTTCCAAATCAGAATGGTGAAAGAAATGTGAACAATGCAGTGAATGAAAATGAGGGAGAAAAAGGGGAAAGCTCAGGCATTAAGAAGGATGAAGACCATGGGGGTTTTATAGAGAGGCAATACAACACCCTACTCAGTCTATTCAACAACAAGAACACATTTGGAATTGTGAATATGGCCGGTAAGTGTGTATGTAATTCAATTACCAAACTATGAAAGGTATGGGTTTTGGACAATGGGTCGACCGACCACGTAGCTTCTCACAATGTTGAATTAAGAAATGAGGTAAGAACCTCAGGCAATGACAACATATCCTTACCAAATGGGGCTACAATAGCCATTAAAGGTATAGGAACAGCTTAAATGATGATATCAAACTTGAGAACACACTGTCTGTACCAGACTTTCATTTTAATTTGATATCAGTAAGCAGATTAACCGAACAGTTGAATTGTTGCATTGTCTTTAATCCTTCTAATTTCCAAATTCAGGACTTAACCTCGAGGAGGATAGTAGGGAGTGGTGAAGAAATAAATGGGCTCTACTACTTGAAGGAGAAAGATCATTATTGCGGCAGCAGAAGCTTTCCAAGAAAGGTCATGAACACAGTTATAGATCAGAAGGTTTTGTGGCATATGAGGTTAGGTCACATTCCTTTTGATTAAATGAGATTGTTATCAGGATGTAGTTCTGATTTGACATGCAATATCTGTCCTATTGCAAAAATGAGTAGGTTGCCTTTTAAACTCGGCATGAATAAAGCAAGTAAATGTTTTGAGATAATCCATTGTGATGTGTAGGGTCCCCACAAGACAAAAACCTATGATAATTGTCACAATGACTACTCGAGCAACATGGACACTCTTGTTTTCTCATAAAAGTCAAGTGCCAAACAGCTTAATTGATTTCATGAAGATGTTGAAAAACCAATATGACAGCAAGGTTAAGGTCATTAGAACAGACAATGGGTCAGAATTCTTCAATCATAGTGTGAATTCTTACCTCAAAGAGCATGGGATTATCCACCATAGCTCTTGTGTTGAGACACCACAGCAAAATGCTGTGGTGGAAAGAAAGCATAGGCACCTCTTGGAGGTTGCCAGGTGCCTAAAATTTCAGGCACAACTACCACCAGAATTGTGGGGAGAATGTTTGCAAACGGCAACTTACCTAATCAATAGGATGCCAAGCACTAAGTTGGAAAACAAAAGTCCATTTGAAGTAATGTATAACAAGCTACCCAAACTAGATCATTTGAGGGCCTTTGGCTGTTTGTGCTTTGCTAGCACACCAAAACAAAGCAACTCAAAATTTGATGCTAGAGGGAAAGAAGCTGTTTTTGTAGGTTATCCCTTTGGGAAGAAAGGATACAAGCTGTATGATTTAGAAACCAAAAAGATAATCATCTCAAGAGATGTTAAGTTTATTGAACACATATTCCCTTTTAGGAGGGAAGGAATGCACAAAACAATCTTTCCTCTGCCTATAGATGAGAATAGCATGAATCAAACTAGCAGTGAATGCAATCCGAGGAAAGATGAAATAAAAAATTCAAAGAGAAATGAAGTGGAGCCGGAATCTGAAACTAGCTCACCACTAGAAATGCTGGATGTTTGTTCCTTAGCAAGTGAAGAGCAGGAAGAAACTGAAAGTGTTAGTTCTCATGAGACCTCGAAAGTAGATAGAAACAAAAACAAACTTGAAACACAGTTACAAGGTAGAGAAGGAAAAAGGGAGATTAGAAGACCAATAAAATACGAAGATTACATTTGTAATTCAATAATGAACACAAGTGCTGGTGGTACTGGGAGGAAGAATTCTCCACATTCAATGCTTAGATATATGAACTTACAAGATGTAACTCCTGGTTATAGAGGTTTCCTAGCATCAATTGACATGCACAGGGAACCAAAGAACTACACAGAAGCAGTAAAAAACCCTATATGGAAGAGATCAATGCAGGAGGAAATTGATGCCTTAGAAAGCAACAATAAATTGACTGTTTGCAAACTGCCTCCTAGAAAACACCCAATTGGGTGTAAGTGGGTGTATAAAGTAAAGCACAAGCAAGATGGAAGTGTGGATAGGTACAAGTCTAGACTTGTAGCCAAATGGTACACTCAAGTTGAGGGAATAAACTATCAAGACACTTTGCTCCAGTGTCAAAATTATCCACAGTAAGGCTAGTATTAGCAGTGGCCGCAGCTGAAAAATGGGCATTACATCAACTGGATGTTAATAATGTCTACCTCCATGGTGATTTAGAGGAGGAAGCATTCATGGATTTACCACTTGGATACAACTACAAAGGGGATTATGTATGTAAGCTGAACAAATCCTTGTATGGGCTTAAACAGGCTGGTAGACAGTGGTTTTCCAAACTGTCGACCAGCATAAAAGAGCAAGGATACAAGCAAAGCTATTGTGATCCATGCTTGTTCATTAAAAAGGATGAAGGAAAGGTTGTGTTAGTCCTAGTGTATGTGGATGACATTATCCTAACTGGCTCAGATGTTGAAAGCACAGAGAAGCTCAAAAGCTACCTAGATAGCCAATTCAGAATAAAAGATCTAGGTCAGCTGGCCTACTTCTTAGGTTTGGAAGTACACAAGTCTAACGATTGACTGCATATAAGCTAGCGCAAATATATTGTTGATCTATTGGCTGAAATGAAATTATTAGATTGTAAGCCCAAAACCACACCAATGGCTCAAAATGGCAATAAAAAAAGAGAGGAAATGAAACAAAGAGAAAGGTTCAATGATCACACAGCTTACAGAGCTCTCATAGGAAAACTGCTGTACATGACTGTCACAAGGCCAGACATCAAGTACAGTGTTCATCAACTAAGTCAGCATTTTCAAGATCCAACTATTGGGCATTATCAATCAGCAATTAGAGTACTTAAGTACTTGAAGGGAACAGTGAATCTAGGGCTATTCTATGCTTCAAACACAGACCTGTCAGTGTCTGCTTTCTCAGACACAGACTGGGGGACTTATGACCTTTCAAGAAGGTCCATTTCTAGTTATCTGGTGAAAGTGGGAAGTTCAACAGTGATTTGGAAATGCAAAAAACAACCTACTGTTAGTAGGAGCTTAGAGCTCTATCCAACGCTATTGCTGAGTTAATTTGGGCTAACAATACTTTAAATGAGATTGATTTTGAATGCAGGGAAGCTATGAAATTGTTTTGTGACTCTCAAAGTGCAAAACACATCACTAAGAACCCGGTCTTTCACGAACGAACAAAACACTTGGAGGTGAATTGTTATTTCGTCCACGAAAGATTCCAGGCGAAGCAAGTCATACCACTGTATGTTCCCAACTGAGAACAAATAGCTAATATATTGACTAAAGCCCTACCAGCAGCTCAACACAAATATTTAACCTCCAAGTTGGGAATGGAGAACCAGCTCTCCACTCTACCAACTTGGGGGGGGGGGTGTGATGGCACATTAGCTTCAGCAGAACAAGAAGAGGAATGAGGAAAGAAATCGACGGGTACTTCAGTTTACAAGTGGAAATTACAATAAAGGGTGTATAGTTGAACTATTAAATAATTAGTAAGTGAGGGTATTTTAGTAAATTGCACTTGAACTCTGTTTTTTCCAGTTTAAAACTTCTTTAAAGATGTAAGCAAGATCTTTTGGTGTGTGACTGTGTGAGGAGATTGAGTTTTCATGTAAAGAATCTGAGATTGAAGTTTTCTTCTAGCTTAAATCTTTCATCAAAACACACCGATGCCCTGACTGGTTAGTGCAGCAGCAAGGTTAACAAACATATCCTCATCCTGATATTACCTGTAAAATCTTAGAGAATGATAAAAAACTAGCTCCAATTACAAATAAAATATTTTCTGAAGCAATTACAAATAAAATATCGCTAAAGAAATATTTCCTTCAAAATGCCAATAGCAGACACTAAAACCCGTATTACCTTGCTAGGTCGGAAGCCATGACACAAAATTCACATGCTTCTTCGAGCCAGTATCACGTAGTATCCCGACGAGCTTCTCTCCATGTTTGTTCAGAATAGTAACTTTCGATTGATATTCGCCTGCAATAGGGGAAAATATTGCAATAGAAACGTGAAGAAATGATTTGGCAGATCAAAAGAACTCTAGCAGAAATATCCTCGGTGAGCCTATTCAAATAAGCTAGGGTTGATTTCAGAGAAGGTTGCTAATTGTTTCCGATAAATTCAGGAAGTACATCTAATCGGCGAATTTTTTGGTGCCTAATTGAACGAATTCTAGATGTGTGTGTAGCAAAGCGACTGACCAGGGAGAAGCAGCGGCTGACCAGGGAAAGGAAGCCGTTTCTCCGCCATCGTCGGCGCATGAAACGAGAGCGAGCTCAATCTCCTGCCTCCGCCTCACCGCTGCCAGGGTAATTGATGCGTTGCGGTGAGAAAAAAGAGAACTGCGATCTAACAACGAGAGGGATTTCAACTGGGTTAAAAATTGAAATTACTATTATGACCTCAAAAATAAATACTAAGAAATTAAAATTTTTAGTCACATTTCCCGCCACCTCGCTGCAGCCGTCGCCTCCGCTTGCCACCGCGGTGCAGGGTCTCGCTTACAAGCTAATCGGCGATTCCTATCCACCTTCGTTTTCTTTGTACACCAGCGCCACCACAATTCGATCATTTTCACTCTATGCGCGCCGCTAGCTTCTCCACTTTCGATCGACCTATTCAGTGTAGCACCAAAACGAAAATGAAAAACGCGATATCATGCAAAACGAAAAAAACACTAATCTTTAAAAAAAAAAAATAAGGCACCAAAACATTAAGAAAATGCTAAATAGAAAATATATTTTTAAATTAATATAATAAAAGAATTCTAAATATATAATTATTTATAAAAATATTTTAAAATATTCATAATATATTCATAAGTTTCACCGTACATTTGTTCTACATCAATTTTTTCACTTTATCAATTCTTTTTTCTTTTTTTTTTCATCAATTTCTGCATCATATCATAGTGTATCAACTCATCAATTTCTATGACGTGATCGAAAACTCCCTTAATAGTTTCTAAAATGTTTCATCGAGGTTTCTTGGGGTTTCCGTGTCTAAAACGTTGAAACGGTAGCCCACGAAAAGTTTTCGTGCTTCATAGAGCCTATCCCACGAAGAGTTTTCGTGCTTCATAGAGCCTATTCGAACTTCAACTCACATATTCTAAGACAATGAAAATAGATGAGGAAAACAACAAGAGAGCTTAATTTTTTCAATAGAATGTATTACACTTTACATATTGTATTTATACTAAATAAAGCATAGAATGACGAGTGTATATAGTTTCAGAAAGTACAAATGTGGTTTAATTATGGTTACGTTGTGATTGCGGTTTAATTCTGGTTACATTGTGATTTGAAAAAAGAAAATATCCTCGTAGCCCTCTCTACCAGTATTTATATACTAGATTTACAAATAAGTACATAGAGATAATATATATTTATAACTAGGTCCTTAATCAATACTCCCCCTCAAGTTAGAACTAGGGATGTCAACGGAGCGGGGCAGGTACGGGGGGTGCCTACCCACTACCCGCCCTGTGAAATAAATGGGTATTGTTGGCTTTAGGTTTTCAACCTTAGTTTTAATCTCGATTTTGATGGTTTTGATGATAACAAATATGAGACTAATGATTTCATTGAGAATATCTTTCAGGTTCCATATCGGTTAGTGCGCTACGTCCGCGATCAGAGAAATCGGATAAATCGACAAGGATGCTCGTCGGCGCTCGGGAATCTTCAATAAAGGGAGTTTAGGTTTAGGGTGTCTAGAAATTAATGTAATCCTCATGATGATACATAAAAAATCCAAAAATCTATCCCGAATCCCAAACCATGAAATTTCGGGACCGCCCTAAAATTCACTAAGACTAGGGAGCTCCTTGGAGGGCTATATGATCCAAACCTTTTCTTGAAATAAAAAATGACGATAATTGTTCCTTGGGTCAAAACTAGATAACGAGGTATTTTTTAGGATTTTTTGAAAGACTTTAGCATATCCTTATTTGACCCGAAAGATTAGAAAATTTCTGTTTTATACTAGATCCCAAGAACTAGATTTTGATCCTTAGGAATTTTGATTTTTTAGATATTTTTATTGAACTCAAATGGGGTATAATCCTTATATAACATTTATGTTTTAAAGTTAACTTAAAATTAATAAATGTTATATAAGTAGATGTAGTGGTGAAGACGGGAGCAGAAAACCCAAGCAAAGATCCAATCTGCCCAATCCAGATAAATTTTGGTCGATCGATCGGTCGACCAAATGGCGGCTGAAATAGGCCAAGGCTGGCGGTCGACCAATCGGTTGACCAACCTACAAATAGGCAAAGACGCTGCGCGCGTCGGTCGACCGACGAGTCAACCGAATATCGCGAGCGTTTGGGTGGTCGACCCGTCGATCGACCGACCACAGGGAAAATTGCAGCGGTCAAATGACCAGTCGATCGATGCTTCGACCGACGCTTTGATCGACGGCCTGCAACGGATAGATTTCTACCCGTTGAGTGTCGTTTCTTCACCAGGGTATAAATATACCCTCATATAAATCTTCTAACACTCTTCCTTGATTTTAGCAGAGTTTATTGAGCACTCAAAAGGAAGATCTAAGCCTTCCAAAAAGGATTAATCGTTTCCGCTCTGTTCTCCTGCGACAATTTCTACAAGCGATCGTTCTTCCTCAACTCGAGAATTAATTCGAGCTGTTCGTCTTGACGAGTTGGAGGCATTGAAGGCTTGAGAAGAGCTCTAATGCTTGGTTTATTCTTTAGCTCTTTTCAATTGTAATTTTAACTGTTATTGAACCTTTTTTTTATTTGTGTGTGTGAAGACCAAGTGTTTGGTCTTGTGTGTTGGGTATAAGTGGTTATCTGGTGTTAGGTGTAAAGCCACTTTTGTAAAACGTAGTTGTTACTAGGATTAGTTTAGTTATCCCTTAGGGTTGAG
Organism: Canna indica; assembly: GCA_034359265.1. Classification (NCBI taxonomy): domain Eukaryota; kingdom Viridiplantae; phylum Streptophyta; class Magnoliopsida; order Zingiberales; family Cannaceae; genus Canna; species Canna indica. The sequence goes on along the minus strand of CP136891.1, from coordinate 51,567,907 downwards.
GTGGAAGAGGACTCTCGATAAGAAGGCGGTGACTTTCGGGTGTGGAAGTACCTTAGGTCGAGAGTGCGCGTCTCTTCGGTGAAAAGTCCTCAGGTGTAAGGGAAACAAAAACTAATTTAGTAAAACTAGTTTGGAAATCCTAAGCAGAGTGCTTAGGTAGTGGAGTAGGCATTGGGGCCGAACCACTATAAATATTTGTGTTTGCATTATTTTATCGTCGCTTGTGCTTAATTGTGTTTATCGCTTCCGCGTTCAATCATCAAATCGCAAATTGTCTAATTGATCTAAGTAAACGATTAAAATTGGAATTTAGACTAATAGATTTAGTAAACACACTATTCACCCCCCCTCTAATGTGCCATTTTGCCCACAATTGGTATGAGAGCGGGTCGTGGATTACGATTTCACCATCTCCTCTACACCTTGTCTCGGTCTTGAAATGACTCTAGAGTCGGTATCGTCTTCACCACCTAGGTTCGATGAGTCTAACTTTGGGCTTTGGAAGGGTAGAATTTACACTTTCCTAAAGACTCAAGGTTTAGGTGTTTTCAATAGGGTAAAGATTAAATACATAGAACCTAAGGAAAATATGAATGCATGGACCCAAGAACAAATTAGCATGTTTGAGTTAAATGCTAAAGCTACAAATTGCTTATTTTGTTCTTTGAAAAATAATGTATTTGAAAAAATCATGCATTGTACTTCCGCTTTCGATATTTGGGCTACTTTAAATATGCTTTATAATTATGCAAAAATCAAAGAGCTCAAAACATTTGATGAGGGGAGTGATGACAATTGTCATCCACCCAATACTAACATGGTTTTAAAGCCCACAGTGTCTCTAGTCATAAGAGCACAAGAAATCGGAAAAGGAAGGTGATTTGCCATGTGTGCAAAGAAAAAGGGCATGTAAGGAAAAATTATCCTTCCATGAAGAGCAAGGCAAAAAAAGAGGTCAACCGCTTCTGCATCATCATCATCATATTCGAATGAAGCATCCTCTTCCCATGGCTATGAAGCAAATTCAAAAGATTGTCTCATGGATACTAATAATGAGGTAAAATCTTCCACTTCTAGTCATATTAAAAATCTTGATAGTGATGATAATAGCTCTAATTCTTTAGGAATGTCTTATGATGAGCTATTAGAAGAATCTAAGAAGATGTATGTCATGCTCATAAAATCAAATAAGGAAAATAGAAAAATCAAGAAAGAAAACTTGAAGCTTGTCAATCATGTGCATGAGTTGAAGAGTGAAAATAAAAAATTGAAAACTAGCATGATTGATTCTTGCCATGATACATTAACTCTAGAAGTTAATGACTCGAAACATAAAAATAAAAATTTAAAGAATGAAAATAGCATGCTAAAAACTCAATTGCATGTTATTCAAATATCAATGAATGACTTGAAAAATGAGGTTGTTTGTCTAAATAAGAAAGTCAATAATCTATCTAGCAATTCATCTTCCAAGAATTCTAGAAATACAAATGTTTCTTTCAAGAATGCTTATGCACATCATGCTTCTCATATTAAGCATTCTACCATTAAACCCCATGCTCAAAAGAAAAATGTATCTTTTAAGAATGCTCATGCTCATCCTTGTTCAAATGACAAGCATTCTAAGAATAAATCTCATGTCCATAACAAAAAGAAAAAGAAATTTAATGGACATTGCTATTATTATGGTGTATTTGGGCATGCCATCTATGATTGTGCCTTTAAAATAAACCTAAGTGTTGTGGAAACACTTTGGGTACCTAAGCCCACTAACCCCCTAGGACCCAAAGACATTTGGGTACCAAAGGTTTCTTCTCTTGTAGGGGGAGCCACCACACAAGGGTGAAGAGAAGTAAAGAGTTGAAGTTGACCAAGAAATTGAAGGAATGATCCTTGCATGATTGCAACTTCAAGCTATCATGATGTCATAGGTATAAAAATTAGCATCAAAGTCTTTGGTATCATCTCCTATTTTCTCTAGATTTAATTAGAGTTGGAGTTTGATATATGCTTAACTTTAGTAGATTTTTCGCGTTTGATAAAATTTCAAAAACGTTTTTGATTTTGATTTCCCGATCTCTTCGGAGACCCCGGTGGCCTGTAATGGGCCTAAGCGACCTTGCGGTTCTAAATCGTAGGCACATTGTGACCTTTCGGTTTTCAACCAATATGAAGGGTTGGAGATCAATTTTCATAATTATTATTTGTGATCTCTTAAAATTTGTTTTGATATTACTCGATTTCATTTTTGAAATGAATTTGAAACTATTTAGCATAGTTAGATTTTGAATGAAATATTTGATGGTTACTTTGCTATCTAGAAGGATTAACTTGCTCGAAATAATTATGTCATTACATTACTAATGATTTCCTCATGCAAGTTAAATCTAAGGGTAAAAGGAAAGCTAATTAGGAAGAAAAAGATTAGTTTAGCTAAATTTTCAAGTATAAGATATAACTTTAATAAATCCAAAATCTTAGGGTTATATCTCAATGCTTAAGCTTAAAGTTTGTCTCTATACTCATTATTAGAATTGCATGTAAAATTCTTGAATTCTCATGAGTAGGTAGAATATTAGCACTTAGGCAAATTTCATCAAATGAAACTTGCTCTAGGTTGATACTAGAGACCTTATTTTAAAAGTCCAAACTAGTTTAACATGATTAGAGATCTTATTTCTCAAATGTTCACATCTTAGGATCTCTTAGATTCATTATGATATCAAGACACCTTATTTAAAAATGAATCTCTACTATCTAGCATAGGTTAAGGTTTTTAAATGTAAAATTTGTTTTGAACCTTGCTATTTAGCATGTTAGCTTGCTAGTAGTCATAGTATTTCATTATGATACTAATGATGTCTACTTGCAAGTGATAAAAATTTGAAAAGCTATGTTATCTAAAAGAAAATGAAAAAGGAAATAAAAAAGTTGGGCAAACTTTCAATAAAATGTATGAATTTAATTTTGCAAAAATTTTAATATAAAAATTGAATATCCATGCTTAATGATGTCTCTATGCTCATGATTGTTTGTGTATGACAAATATATGAAATTTCATGAGTAGGAAAATATTTTAATAACTTAGGTAATTTCATGATATCTTGATTGAATGAAATTTGCTCTAGGTTAAAATTCATATTAGAGACCTCATCTTGAGTTAGTGATTGTTAAACATGTTTAGATATACATATCACATGAGTCTAGGTGTTTAAAAAATGAAAATTCATGTCTAGATGAACAATGTGATATCTATATCACTTTAGGGGACTTAAGCTTGAAAAGTTTGACCAAAGTCAATAAATTGACTTGGACATTCATTTTAAGTTCAAAACTTCATAAACATGTTTAGGAATAGGTATGACATGTTTCCAAGCACTAAGAGTGAAAAATTCATATGGATATGGATAAAATGACATAGAGGTGAATTCATGATAACATCTTTTGAACCAAGTTGACTTGAAGGTCTCATTTATTATCCATATTTGAGAAACATGTTTAGATTTACTCATGTTAGGTATCCATAGGTTTAAATTTGAAAAATCATGAGTAAATGTTAAGATGGAAACTTAGCAAGTTTCATAAAAACTAGTTTAGTTTTGAAAAATCACGAGTAAATGTTAAGATTGAAACTTAGCAAGTTTCATAAAAACTAGTTTAGTTTTGAATGAAATCATGCTAGGTTGATATCTTGACTTAAGGACATAACTTTCATTTCAAACTTGTCATATACTCTTTACATGATCATCATGTGATGTCATGAAAGTTTGAATGAAAATTGAACAAGTCTTTTAGAATAACTGAAAATTACAAAAGTATCATTTCAACCTACGATTAGTAAATTTCAGTTATTTCTAGAAAAATATAGAAAATTAATTTTGAGATGATTCTTGAAGCTACACATTCATTAAAAAATTTAGTATGTTGTGTAAAAACTTTAAAAAGTTTCATCAAGAATCTAATTTTTAGTGAAATTTTGAAGTTGGATTTTCAAAATGAAAAGTATCATCTTTTTGAAATATCATTTTTTTTAATACTTTGATTTTTTGAAAACTTCAAATAAAAATTTGAGTATACCATTTTGATTATGTTTCTAATATCATTCACACCATTGATCGAGTAAAATTATTTCTATGAATGATTTTGAATTCTTTAATGATAGCTAGAAACTACATTTGGTATGATTTGATTAGAATCAAAATATGATGAAAAATGGACTTTGATTTTTAAACTCATTTTGAGTTCAAACTTGATACATGCATTTCAAATAAGCACTCAATATTTGGTATCAAAAAATTTTATCCAAAAATTGGTTTCAAAATTTTCATCAAAAATATGATTTTGTATAAACTTAAAAGGGTGATTTTTTGAAAACTAGAAGTATAGGTTGACTTAAGTCAACAAAGTGAATTAAAAATTTCATCTTAAGCCCTAACTTGATTCATGCTCTTACATTATCTCATGCTTGATGTCTTAATGCCTAAGTTATGAGAAAACATGAGTAGATAGCAAATCTTGAGACTTAGCATTTTCATAGTTTTCATGCTTATTTCAAATAAAAATATACTAAGTTCATATTTAGATCAAATGACATTAGTTTTATTTCAAACTTGATAAACATGATCTAAATGACCACATCTTGATATGTTGAGAGTTTGAATGAAATTAAAAATATCATGAAAAAGAATCAACATTCATACTTGAATGCATATTTGAATTATATATTAATTTATTTTCATGTATGATTGTATGTTCATATCAAAAATTATTTTCCATCCCTTGGTTGAGATTTTCATGTTTCATGAAAAATACTCCTTAGAGTCTCAACCTCATGTAAATATGTGTTCTTCATTCCTTTGCTTAGATAGACCTCTCTTGCCCTTTTTGATTGATGTCAAAATGGGGAGAAGAGTATAAGTAAAAAGGGGAGAAGTGTATAAGAAAATAAGGAGAAAACTATAGATAAAGGGGAGAAAAATATAGGAAATCCATGCATATAGATAGGGGGAGTTTATCTTATAGATATGCATGTTGATAGGGGGAGAAATCCCTTAGTTGATATCCTATATGCTTTAACGATATATTTTCTTATGGATGTTTGTCATCATCAAAAAGGGGGAGATTGTTGGCTTTAGGTTTTCAATCTTAGCCTTAATCTCGATTTTGATGGTTTTGATGATAACAAACATGAGACTAATGATTTCATTGAGAATATCTTTCAGGTTCCATATCGGTTAGTGTGCGATGTCCGCGATCGGAGAAATCGAATAAATCGACAAGGATGCTCGTCGGCGCTCGGGAATCTTCAAGAAAGGGAGTTTAGGTTTAGGGTGTATAGAAATTAATGTAATCCTCATGATGATGCATAAGAAATCCAAAAATCTATCCCGAACCCCAAACCATGAAATTCCGGGACCGCCCTGAAATTCACTAAGACTAGGGAGCTCCTTGGAGGGCTATATGATCCAAACCTTTTCTTGAAATAAAAAATGGCGATAATTGTTCCTTGGGTCAAAACTAGATAATGAGGTATTTTTAAGAATTTTTTGGAAGCCTTTAGCATATCCTTATTTGACCTAAAAGATTAGGAAATTTCCGTTTTATACTAGATCCCTAGAACTAGATTTTGATCCTTAGGGATTTTGATTTTTTAGATATTTTTATTGAACTCAAATGGGGTATAATCCTTATATAACATTCATGTTTTAAAGTTATCATGTTATAAAGTTATATAAGTAGATGTAGTGGTGAAGACGGAAGCAGAAAACCCATGCAAAGACCCAGTCTGCCCAGTCCAGACAAATTTTGATCGACCGATCGGTTGACCGAATGGCGGCAGAAATAGGTCGAGGCTGGCGATTGACCAATCGGTCGACCAACCTGCGAATAGGCAAAGACGCTGCGCGCGTCGATCGACCGATGGATCGACCGAATGTCGCGAGCGTCTGGGCGGTCGACCCGTCGGTCGATCGACGACAGGGAAAATTGCAGCGGTCGAATGACCGGTCGACCGATGCTTCGACCGGCGCTTCGATCGGCGGCCTGCAATGGATAGATTTCTATCCGTTGAGTGTCGTTTCTTCACCAGGGTATAAATATACCCTCATATAAATCTTCTAACACTCTTCCTTTATTTTAACAGAGTTTATTGAGCACTCAAAAGGAATATCTAAGCCTTCCAAAAAGGATTAATCGTTTCCGCTTTGTTCTCCTATGACAATTTCTACAAGCGGCCGTTCTTCCTCAACTCGAGAATTAATTCGAGCTATTCGTCTTGTCAAGTTGGAGGCATTGAAGGCTTGAGAAGAGCTCTAATGCTTGGTATATTCTTTAGCTCTTTTCAATTATAATTTTAACTGTTATTGAACCTATTTTTTATTTGTGCGTGTGAAAACCAAGTGTTTGGTCTTGTGTGTTGGGTATAAGTGGTTATCTGGTGTTAGGTGTAAAGCCACTTTTGTAAAACATAGTTGTTACTATGATTAGTTTAGTTGTCCTTTAGGGTTGAGGTGGAAGAGGACTCTCGATAAGAAGGCGGTGACTTTCGGATGTGGAAGTGTCTTAGGTCGAGAGTGCGTCTCTTCGGTGAAAAGTCCTCGGGTGTAAGGGAAACAAAAACTAATTTAGTAAAACTAGTTTGGAAATCCTAAGCGGGGTGCTTAGGTAGTGGAATAGGCATTGGGGCCGAACCACTATAAATATTTGTGTTTGCATTGTTTTATCGTCGCTTGTGCTTAATTGTGTTTATCGCTTCCGCATTCAATCATCAAATCACAAATTGCCTTATTGATCTAAGTAAATGATTAAAATTGGAATTTAGGCTAATAAATTTAGTAAACACACTATTCACCCCCCCCTCTAGTGTGCCATTTCGCCCACACCCGCTACCCGTTTATTCCCCGCGGGTATCATAAATGGATACTCATTTAATTACCCGCGGGGGGACGGATACCCACGGGTATTGGCGGGTACCCATGACACTTTTAAAAAAATATAGATTACAATATTTTAATAACATTTTAACTCTTAAAGTATTTTGATAACAACTTCATTTTGATAAACACAAAATTTTTATAACAATATCATCATAAGATTTCAAAACATAAAGTATATGAGTATTGAATTAGGTTAGAGTTTTTTTAGTATATGTACCGAGGGTAATATTGTAATTTAGTAATTTTTGCGGGTAACGGGTACCCGCCCCATATAATAAACGGGTAAGAAAAATTACCCGCGGATAGAAAATTACCCCCCATACCCGTCATAAACAAGTAAATATTCGCGGGTACCCACCTAAATGGATAATATTGTTATCCCTAGTTAGAGCAAAGATATTTTATAAGTCCAACTTGTTGCAAATGTAAGTTATTCTAGGATCTCTTAATGATTTAGTTAATATATCAGCCAACTGATCTATCATTAGAACTCACAAATGACATAACTATCTCATTGACTTTTATTTTTTTCTCTAATGAAGTGACAGTAAATCTCTAAGTGTTTTGTCCTCTCATGGAAAATAAGATTAGAGGCAATATGCATGACGTCCTGATTGTCACAATTAAAATAACTTCATTGGTTCTCTTTGAGTGATTCTAAGTTCTCCTAGCAACTGCTTAAGCCAAATTAATTCACATGTAACAAGGGCCATATATAGCTCTATATTCTGCCTCAGCACTAGACCTAGCCACAATAGTCTATTTCTTTCTTTTCCATGAGATTAGATTACCAACAAGCATAACACAATACCATGAAGTGGATCTACGATCAATGGGTGAACTTGCCCAATTAGCATCAGAAGAGCCTATCACCTGTAGATAACCCCTGTCAAGATAGAGAAGCTCCTTTCTTGGAGGAGATTGTTAGGAAAAAATTGGGTCTTCCTGCAAGGATCCAAAAATCCAAACGCCAAAAGAAAAAATACCAAAACAAATCAATCCAGAAAACACAAAGAACACCAAAATTTACGTGGTTCGGCCCGGCGGAGTAACAGGCCTACTCCACGAGGAGAAGATGACATTTGATTTTATTAGAAGGAGGAGAAAATACGGCCAATACAAGAGAATCTGAATACAACTGATAACTAAACTATAAAAGAAAAATATTGCATGTACTCAGATATTTTTCTACACCCCGGAATCTGGATTCCTGCTTCTACCTAAAAACTATGGATGCGGCACCTTGATCTTCTTGCTTCTGCCTGAGACGGTGTGAAGGGGAAGAGAGCCGTGGGAAAGAAATCCTGCTTGAGAAACGGAGTAGATGGGATGCTCTAGGATCTCAGGATGATTTGAAACTGCATATTATACCTCTATTTATAATAAGGGGAAACCGACTCAATGATACTCGTTCAGCGAGAATTTTGTAGCAAGAAATTATGCTGTGTCGTTCAATTTGATCAGACGACTGCAGCTGTTTCTTTGAGCAATTAATTTGGGTTGATTGACCTAGATATTTGCAGGATGAGGCAGTTTCAAAAGGCGGTGCAATTTGCGAAGTCAAACATGGCGACTTGAGCAATCTCTCGTGCGCTTGATCAAACCAAAAAGAAGGAGGCTTTATCAATCTGCAAGATTGGAGTTCATGTGGGAAAAAAGAGAGACAACAATGGATGGCTCAGATTGAGCGCTGCGTGCGCTGCAAAGAAGTGCAGCGTGTGCTCATCACGAGTGCAGCGCTGGGCTCGTGCAGCGTGCAACGCACGCGAGTGCTCGAGCGGTTGGGCTTGGCTCTGGCCCACTTGGGCTGGGCCGGGCCCAGGTGTTTTTTTTCCTCCTTTTTCTTTAGTCCAGCTTGGCCTATTCCAAATTAGATCGAGTTTAAAATGATTCAACCCTCACAATTTCCTCCTTTGATGAATTTTAAGCCCGATGTAGCTTTCTCCTCTTCTCCCAAGAGCCTTGTAGGGCTAACTTGCACCTTGAATCAATCTTACCAAATTCAGGCAGTGTTCAAATTTGGCCGTTGGTAGTACTTTAGTCAGCATATCTGTGGGATTGTGAGCCGTGTTAATTTTTTGAAGCTTTATTTCTCCTTTTGAAATAATATCCCTAATGAAATGGAATCTAACGTCGATGTGCTTCGTCCTTTCATGGAACATCTGATCTTTTGACAGATGAATTGCACTCTAACTGTCACTATGCACGACTATGTCCTTATTTTGAGAAGTTAGTTCTTTTATCAGGTTCCCAAGCTAGATTGCTTCTTTAATCACTTCTGTAATAACCATGTACTCTACTTCAGTGGCAGAGAGGGCGACAGTGGGTTGTAGGCCGGCTTTCCAACTTACTGCAGTTCCACCTATAGTGAAGATGTAGGCGGTAATTGATCTCCTCTTATCAAGGTCACTAGCATAATCCGAGTCTGAGTATCCTGCAAACGATTCATTAGTTCCACTGAAAATAAGATTGGCTTTAGAAGTATCTTGTAAGTAACACATGATCCATTTGACTGCCTCCCAATGTGCTTTTCTCAGATTTGTCATGTACCTACTAACAACACTGACTGCATGTGCTATGTCTGGGCGGGTACAGATCATGGCGTATATAAGACTGCCAACTGCACTTGCATAGGGTACCTGTGATATGCTAACTCTTTCTTTTTCATCTTTTAGGCATATATAGTAACTCTGATAATTTGAAGTGTGCGGCAAGAGGCGTCTTGACGAATTTTGCTTCTTGCATGCCAAAGCGCTCAACCACCTACTTTACATAACTCTCATGTGTTAGGTACAACTTTCTTGCTTTGCGTTCTGTTTTATCTCAATCCCAAGGATTTTTCATGCAGCCCCAAGGTCCTTCATGTCAAATTCACGCTTAAGGTGTGTCTTTAGCCTGTCTATCTCAGTAATATCTTTTGCCGCAATGAGCATATCATCAATATAAAGAAGCAGATAATTAAATCACAGAACTAGTTGATTTCTTTAAATAAACACAACTATCAAAGGATGATCTACTGAAATCAATACCAAGCATAAATTGATCAAACCACTTATATCATTGTCTGAGAGATTGTTTGAGGTCATAAAGTGACTTCTTTAGGAGGCAGACATGATCAACTTTATTTTTTTCTTCAAACCCTTCTGGTTATGTCATATAGATCTTTTCTCCTAAGTCACCGTGTAGGAAAAGATGTCTTTATGTCAAGCTGTTTTAACTCCAAGTCTTGCATAGCTACTAATGCTAGAAGAACACGAATAGATGTATGCTTAACCACAGGAGAAAAAATATCTTTGTAGTCAATACCTTCCTTTTGACTGTATTCCTTTGCCACAAGTCGAGATTTATAGATGCTGCCTTCTTTGAGTTTGTAGATCCACTTGCACCCAACTAGTTTCTTGTGCGGTGGAGGCTTCACAAGTTTCCAAGTATTATTTTTCCTACAAGGACTTGAATTCTTCTGTCATAGCTTCATGCCACTTTTTGAATCTGTCCTATTTAGAGCTTCTTTATAGGAGGCTAGTTCTTCAATGCACAAAGTTTTTTCTACCACTGCTAGAGCATATGTAGCAACATTTGCATACCTAGGATTAGGACATGGTTCTCGCCTAGGTTGGTTGAGGGCAATGGAATAAGGATTCTCCTCCTCAACTTGATATTGCTCCTCTTGGACTTGAACATGTTCTTCAGTGGCCTGTTCTAATGAAGCAGTGTCATTGGCTTCTGTGGAAGGTGGCCGAGGCGCAGGTGTAGAGAACCAGAATTCTTGGGTAGCCAATTAAGGTGGTGTTTCTTCTGGTGGTACTGTAGGTTCATGTGAGTCCTCCTCTTCTTGGTTCTCCTTTTTCATTTTTAAGAGTACCTGTTCATCAAAAATTACATCTCTATGGATTTCTGCTTTATAATTATCTATGCACCACACTTTATAGCCTTTCTCTCCGCTAGAATATCCTAAGAAAATATATTTCTTTGATTAGGTTCTAATTTTCCTTCATTCACCCTGACATAGACAACGCTCCCAAAAATTTTAAGATGGTCATAAGAGGTTGGCGACCCGGTCCATTTTCCCTTAGGCGTCTTGAATTCAATTGATGAAGAAGGAGATCAATTTATCAGGTAGCAAGCGGTAGATGCAGCCTCTGCCCAAAAGCTTTTAGAAAGGTTAGCATTAGAAAGCATACATCTTACCCTTTATATGATGGTGCGGTTCATCCTTTCTGCTATTCCGTTCTGCTGAGATGTGTGGGGAACGGTGTGATGTCTTATGATTCCTTCCCTGGAGCAAAAGTCTTTAAATTCTCCACTGCAAAATTCTAGGCCATTGTCGGTTCGCAGGGTCCGAACATATCTACCAGTTTGCTTCTCTATCATTGCCTTCCAAGATTGAAATTTAGAGAAGACATCAGATTTATTTTTAATAAAATAAGCTCATACCTTTCTGGAGTAATCATTAATAAATGTGAGCATGTATCGAGCTCCTCCTTCAGATTCAACCGGTGATGGCCCCCACATATCAGAGTGGATGTAGTCCAATTTTCCTTTAGCATAGTGTTGCCCTGTGAAGAATGAGACTCTTTTCTGTTTGCCATAGATGCAATGTTCACATAAATCTAGCTTAGCCAATTTCTGTTTTTCAAGTAGTCCCTTTTGTTCAAGTATTAGAATACTTCTTTCATTAATATGCCCTAATCTTATATGCCATAATTTAGCAATATCATCTTCAGAGTGTTCAGAAGTTACCATAGCCTCACCACTTGTTTTACTGTTGTGTCTTGCAGGATGTAGAGTAGGTTTACTTTTAGTGTTTTCATTACTGTTAAGGACCCCTTTGTGACTCTGAAAACTCCTTCTTGGCCTGAATACTTGTATCCAAGTGCATCTAGAGAAGATAAAGAAATTAAATTTCTTTTAAGACCTGAAACATGCCATACTTGAGTTAGAGTCCTTGTAATGCCATCGTGCATTTTAATTTTTACTGAGCCAACACCTGCTACTTGACATGATGACTCATTTCCCATTAGCACTTCCTTTCCATCAGCATGTTCATATGTGGTAAACCAATCTCGGTGCGGTGTCATGTGATAAGAGCAACCTGAATCTAAAATCCATTCATCTTGAGATCTAGCATAACAAGCAGAAATAGTAAGTACATCTAATTTTTCATCCTCATCAACATAGGATGCTTCCCCGTTCTGGTTTTGTTCCTCTTGTCTCCGTTTCAACTTACGGCATTCTGATTTGATGTGTCCCATATTTTCGCAATAATAGCACTGCACATTTTTGGACCTGGATTTAGATTTGAACTTACCCTAGCTTTTGTCCCATGACCTATTTCGTCCTCTAGTGTTCAGGGCTTCTCCACGGCTTCTAGAGGATCCTGTGGTAAGTTGAGAGTCGACAACCTCCTTGGACACTAGCATTGTTGTCACCTCATCCAGAGTAATAATATTCTTGTCATACAATAAACTTTCACAAAATTTTTTAAAAGAAGCAGGGAGAGTAATTAGAAGCATAAAAGCCTTACTTCTTCCTCAAATGTAACTCCCATATCCTCAAGATCAGCAAGAATAGAACGGAAAGTGCTAATATGATTTTTAACAGAAGTGCCATCAGTCATGCGTAAAAAATATAATTTATGTCTAAGTGACATCTTACTTGTAAGAGTTTTATCATGGTAGATTATAACAAGCTTTTTCCATACCTCTGCGGTGGTCTTTTCTGATGCAACTTCTCGTAGTGCCTCGTTGTAGACACTTATGTACAATGTGGCTTTAGCACTTTCATCGGCCCGGTCCTTTTCCCTTTCAGTGTCTTCCATCGCATCTCGCCCACGAATAGTGTCTTGAAGGTTCTCCTTAATCAAAATTGCTTTCATCTTCAAAGCCCATAATGAGTAGTTGACATTATGGTCCAATTTTTGGATTTCATATTTTGCCCCTAACATTGTGGATTGTTGGCTTTGATACCACAACTATTAGGAAGAAATTGGGTCTTCCTGCAAAGATCCAAAAATCCAAACGCCAAAAAAAAAAAAAAAAAACCAAAATGAATAAATCCAGAAAATACAAAGAACACTAAAATTTACGTTGTTCGGCCCGACGGGGTACCGGGCCTACTCCACGGGGAAAAAGGGCACTTGATTTTATTAGAAGGAGGAGAAAATACGACCAATATAAGAGAATCTGAATACAACTGATAATTAAACTATAAAAGAAAAATATTGCTTGTACTCGGATATTTTTCTGCACCCCGGAATTTGAATTCCCGCTTCTGCCTAAAAATTATGGATGCGACGTTCTTGATCTTCTTGCTTCTGCCTGAGACAGTGTGAAAGGGAAGTGAGCCGCTGAAAAGAAATCCTGCTTGAGAAACGAAGTAGATGGGATGCTCTAGGATCTCGGGATGATTTGAAACTGCATATTATGCCTCTATTTATAATAAGGAGAAACCGACTCAATGATACTCGTTCAGTGAGAATTTTACATCAAGAAATTATGCTGTGTCATTCAATTTGATTAGACGGCTGAAACTGTTTCTTTAAGCAATTAATTTGGGTTGATTGACCGAGATATTTGCAGGATGAGGCAGTTTCAAGAGGCGGTGCAATTTGCAAAGTCAAACATGGTGGCTTGAACAATCTCTCGTGCGCTTGATTAAACCAAAAAGAAGGAGGCTTTATCAATCTGCAAGATTGGAGTTCACGTGGGAAAAAAAGAGAGTCAACAATGGATGGCTCAGATTGAGCGCTGCGTGCGCAGCAAAGAAGTGCAGCGTGTGCTCGTCACGAGTGCAGCGTGTGCAAGCACATGCAGCGCTGGGCACATGCAACATGCAACGCACGCGAGCGCTCGAGCAGCTGGGCTTGCGCTCTGGCCCCACTTGGGTCAGGTCGGGCCGGGCCCAGGTGTTTTTTTCCCTCCTTTTTCTTTAGTCCAGCTTGGACTATTCCAAATTATATCGGGTTTAAAATGATTCAACCCACACAGAGATAACGAAGAATTCTTAATGCAGATTCCTAATGACTCTCATAAGGTGACTCAAGAAACTGACTGACTACGCTTACAACGAATGGAATATCAAGCCTTGTGATTGTCATGTAATTCAACTTGTCTATCAATCTGCAGTATAGATCCAGATCAGCTAAGGATTCTCCCTTTCCTGGTAGCTGTGGGCGAAATGGCAACACTAGAGCGGGTGGGGGGGAGGGTGAATAGTGTGTTTACTATATTATTCGTCTAATTTCTAATTTAATCATTTTCTTAAATCGTTAGGCAATTTGCAATTCGATGATTTATTGCGGAAGCGATAAATAATTAATCAATTAAAAAACGAATAATCAATCAATGCAAACATAGAGATTTTATAGTGGTTCGGCCCCAATACCTACTCCACTTCCTAAGCACCCCGCTTAGGATTTCCACACTAGTTTTACTAAATTAGTTTTCGTTTCCCTTACACCCGAGGACTTTTCACCGAAGAGACGCACTCTCGACCTAAGGCACTTCCACACCCAGAAGTCATCGCCTTCTTATCGAGAGTCCTCTTCTACCTCAACCCTAAGGGACAACTAAACTAATCCTAGTAAAAGCTAAGTTTACACAAGTGGCTTTACTCTTTCTACACCAAGGATACTACTTCATACAGAAGACCAAACACCCGGTCTTCTACAGACGCACAAATTAAACACAGTTTAAATAACAATAAAAGTTACAATGAAAAGAGCTAAGGATAAAACCAATAATGAATGCTCTTTTCAAGCCTTGTAGCCTCCAACTCGTCAGAAGAAATGCTTTGAGTAGAAGCCGAGTTGAGGAGCAGAGTGTGCGCAAGAAGTTGTCGCCTGAAGAATCGAGCGCAAGCACTTTATCTTTTGGAAGTCTTTGATCTCTCTTATGGATGCTCAATGATCACTGTAGAAATGAAAGAAGAATTATTAAATGAATCATACGAGGGTATATTTATACGCTCGTGAAGAGACGGCTGTTCAACGGATAGAAAACTATCCGTTACAGACCACCGATCGAATGGACGGTCGATCGACTAGTCGACCGGTCCTTCGATCGCTTGTATTCTCCCTGTGGGTGGTCGACCGACGGGTCGACCGCTTGACGCAAAAATCGGGATCCCGATCTTTGGTCGACCGACGTGATCTGCATCTTCGGCTATTCGCAGGTTGGTCGACCGACTGGTCGACCGCCAAGCCTACTGCCCTTTTTGGGCTTCGGTCGGTCGATCGAGCCGGTCGACCGACAGACGCAAGAAGCTTGCGATTTCTCTTTCGGTCGACCGATCGGTCGATCGACGCAAGCTGCATCTGCAACTAGCCTCAATCCGATCGACCGCTAGGGCTACTGCTCAATTCTTACCCTATTTGGTCGACCGCTTGATCGATCGAATTTAGGCTGAGATTATTTTCTTTAGCCTTTTTCTTCCACGCTTGGTTTTCGGGTTCCGGCTTTCAACGAGCATCATCTTGGAGAGATTTTGACTTGATCTTTGGACTCATCCAAGTGACTTTGGTGCACTCATCGATCTTCGATAAACTTCCGCGACGAACCCGAGCGCGACGATCAATGTCCTTTCGATTTCCGATTTCTCCAATTTTTCCGATCGAGGACATCGAACGCTAATTGATATGGAACCTGAAATATATTCTCAATGAAATCATTAGTCCCATGTTTGTTATCATCAAAACCATCAAAATCGAGATTAAGGCTAAGGTTGAAAACCTAAAGCGAACAATCTCCCCCTTTTTGATGATGACAAACATCCATAAGAAAATATATCATTAAAGCATATAGGATACAACTAAGGGATTTCTCCCCCTATCAACATGCATATCTATAAGATAAACTCCCCCTATCTATATGCATGGATTTCCTATATTTTCTTCTCATTTATCTATAGTTTTCTCTTTATTTTCTTATACACTTCTCCCTTTTTTACTTATACTCTTTGGTATACAGGTCGACCAGTCGGTCGACCGACCATTCGACCGCTTGTACTCTTCCTGTGGGCGATCGATCGACGGGTTGACCGCTTGACGCAAAAATCCCGATCCCGATCTTCGATCGACTCATCGATCAGCCGACGTGATCTGCGTCTTCGACTATTCACAGGTCGGTCGACCGCCAAGCCTACTGCCCTTTTTGGGCTTCGGTCGGTAGACCGGGCCGGTCGACTGACAGACGCAAGAAGCTTGCGATTTCTCTTTTGGTCGATCGTTTGGTTGATCGACGCAAGCTGCGTCTGCAGCTAGCCTCAGTCCGATCGATCGATCGGTCATCCGCTAGGGCTACTGCTCATTTCTTACCCTATTCGGTCGACTGCTCGATCGATCGAATTTAGGCTGAGATTGTTTTCTTCAGCCTTTTTCTTCCACGCTTGGTTTTCGGGTTCCGGCTTTCAATGAGCATCATCTTGGAGAGCTTTTGACTTGATCTTTGGACTCATCCAAGCGACTTTGGTGCACTCGTCGATCTTCGATAAACTTCCACGACGAACCCGAGCGCGATGATCAATGTCCTTCCGATTTTTTATTTCTCCGATTTTTCCGATTGAGGACATCGAACGCTAATTGATATGGAACCTAAAACATATTCTCAATGAAATCATTAGTCCCATGTTTGTTATCATCAAAACCATCAAAGCCGAGATTAAGGCTAAGGTTGAAAACCTAAAGCCAACAGTAGCAACTTTATATTTGGATCCATGAGAGTATCTACTGGTCGGACTCCCAAAATGCCTCTCTCATGTAGCATGTCAAGGACATACTGTTAGTTTTATGTGCCCAAAGCCAATGTACGTTTTGAATAATTCCTTTAAATGATAGTTTACTATTCTTTTGAGCATAAAGATATGTATGCTTATTAGAATAAGTTTAGAACATACTTATTAGAATATATTTATTAGAATAAGTTCACCTTAGAGTCCCACTAACTTGAGCGTCAGAGTGTCTTTTGCAGCCCCCTCCCATCGGAGTTGCACCTGACCAGGAGAAACCTCGAACCAGACCAGACTACTATGATACGCGGGCAATAACATTCGGAACCCACCGCGAGGCCGAGTAAAGCTCACCTATGCCACAATGGTTGGAACCCGAAGCCAAGCAACTGCCGTCGCACGCCAACGACAATGACTCGACGGCAACGATCAACCATAGCCTAGTGATGCTGAAATAGCGAGGAGCAACGCTCCAGCACCAGTCCATCCTCCTCCCGAAGAGCCCCATCGTCGAATAAATGATTTGGAAGCGAAGAACCAATAGTTAGCAGCCCAAGTTGAGATACTGACACGGTCCCGGGAAAAACTCTCAGCTGACCACGAGCGTTGTCACTCAAAGAATGAGGAGGGAAATCACTCAGAAAGGAGGAGGCCAGTTCCCATCCTTCGCGATGAGGTATCTAGTACCCTCCGTCCGGAAAAAGACGAAGATCCCAAAGCTAGGAAGGTCGGGACTGCCCTTCATGTGGACGCGGGACTTTTCGCCGAACACATAATGGTGACCCATATCCCGTCAAAAAGTAAGTTGCTTACTATCATGACGCCCTACAGCGGTACAGGCGATTGTACACTACACCTGACGGCGTTCAGGACCATGATGCTCTATCACGGAGCAACGGACCCCGCACTCTGCATAGCCTTTCCAACTTTCCTCGAAAAAAACCTCATTGTTGTGGTTTCCTTCCCTCCCGCCTCCCATATCATCCTCAATCAGTTCACCACATCGTGGGTCTACCAAAAAATGGAGGATGCCCTCCATTATGTCAGGCAGGGGCAGCATGAGCCCCTAAGGGATTACATGAGTAGGTCCCATACCATAGCAACTGAGATCCCCAACCTCGATCCACGAGTCGAATTCTACTCCATCAAACTTGGGCTAAAGTCCAGATTTTTTGCCGACCAGATCACCCCTGACGGAGCTTGAGGACATGACCGGGTTTGATGAGAAAGTTGCTAGCTTCATAAAGATGGAAGAACTCCGAGAAGCTAAAAAAACCAACAAGCAAAATCTCAAGGCCGTTGTCGAAGATAAAAAATCCAAAAGAGTAGACAGAATAAGTGAAGATCATAACCGCCACGAGCAGAACAGTGGCAGAGGGCCGAGGTCACCACCTCGCCCGAGTGCCTGATTCGAAAGGTACACAACTCTCAACACCCCGTGAGAAACCATACTACAAGAGGTATACTACCTGCAGTTACTTAGACCTCCCAACAGCCTCGAAATGTCAAAACCTTCATTCATAGGCAACAAAAGCAAAAGGTGTGAGTTTCATCGAACCTACAGATACACCATCGAAGGATGTGTGATCCTCCATGATCAGATTGAACACTTAATCAGAGAAGGTCACCTCGACCACTACATCCGGCATGATCATAGTCGTAGCCATAGTCGGCTGAACCACCGACAGCGTTGAAGTCCCAGTAACGCATCGCTATCTGGCGACACAGATAATCACAATGACTTTGAAAGTGAACAATCCCACCTCGACATCCTAGGAGTCATCAACTACATAACATGAGGATTCGCCGAAGAATGCAGTTCTTGTTGGCCTAAGGTTTTCTACCTTGGTCATAATCTCAGTTTTGAAGATAACAAACATGGAACTAATGTTTCATTGAGAAATACTTTCAGGTTCCAAGTCAATTAGCGCTCATTGTCCGCGATCGAAAGTGTCAGAGAAATCAGAAAATTAGAAGGACATTGATCGACGCGTTCGGGTTCGTCGTGGAAATTCTAAAAGTTCGACGTGTGCACCAAAGACGTCTTGGACAAGTGTAGAGAAGGCCTCTAAGTTGACGCACGCTGGAGGCCGGAACCGGGAAACAAAGCATGTAACAAGAAGATCCAAAGGTGCAGTTTCCAGCCCAAGTTCAGTCGACCGGTCGATCGACCGAATGCTCCCAAAAATTGGCAATAGGCAAGTCGGTGGACCGAACAGTCGACCGAAGTATGCCCAAAAGCAGTAGCTTGTTGCGATCGCTTGGGTGGTCGATCAGTCGATCGACCAACGATCAACCAGCAAGCGATCGAGCGTCACCAACGGGCAGAAAAATGCCTGTTGACGACACCTTGAGTTTGGGGGGTTATAAATATCCACCCAAAACACTCTCCTATGGGGTTGTTGATGCTTTCAAGCCTTAAAGAGTGATCCTTAGCATCTCCTAAGCTCTTCCTTGATAAATCCATAAAACCTAGCTCTTGATCCCTCATCCGCAAGTGTTCTTCATTGAAGGGGTTTTCAAACTTGCTAGGCTCAAGAAGAAGATGTGTTCTCATTGTGATAAGTCATTTTCACTCTCTTCTTGTAATAGATTTGTTTTTGATTGGTTTTACTTTGATTTACTTGTGTGTTGTAAGAAGACCTAGTGTTTGGTCTTGTGATTGAATGGTATCCTTGGTAAAGAAGGTATAAAGCCACTTGTGTAAACTAAGTTAGGAGTAGGTATTAGGAATTGAGGTGGGAAAGCTCACTCAGTAGGAATGCGGTATACTTCCGGGTGTGGAAGTGCCTTTGAGGTGAGTGTAGGGTCTTTTTGGTGTAAAGTACTCGATTGAAAGCTACTCATAATTTAGTGGATTTGGGTGTGAAATCCTAAGCGCGGTGCTTAGGTAGTGGAGTATGCATTGAGGTTGAACCATTATAAACAATTGTGTTAGCATTGATATATTATTTTGTGTTAATTGCTTTATCATTAATCGCTTCTGTATTTAGTCGTTAAATTGTGAATTGCCTAAGTAGTTTAAGAAAACGTGTAAAACCAAATTTAGGCAACAAGTTTAGTTAATATACTATTCACCGCCCTCTCTCTAGTGTTGTCATTTCACCAACATTTGGTATCAAAGCAGGTCGTAGCTTGAGATTTCACCATCTCTTCTACAATTTGTTTTGATCTTAAAATGGCACTAGAGTCGGTAGCGTCTTCACCTCTTAGGTTCGATGCCTCGAATTTTGGTCTTTAGAAATATAAGATGTACACATATTTAAAGACTAAAGGTTTTGGTGTCTTTAACATGTTAAGTTTAAAATTCATTGAGCCTATGGTTGACATGAATGCTTGGAGTGAATTAGATAAGAAAATGTTTAAGTATAATGGATATGCCATAAATTGTATTTTTTGCACATTACCAAATGACATCCTAGATAAAGTCAGAGCAATCTCTTCGGCTTATGATTTATGGGTCACGTTAAATGTTTTATATGATTATGCCAAAAACTGAAGTGATTGGCACTTTTGATGAAGGTGGTGATGACAATGGTTACTCACCTACTACGAATCTTGATTTTGATGCCCATAGTGTTTCTAGTCAAAGGAGCAACTCTAAGAGCCGAAAACGAAAGGTAATTTGTCATGCTTGCAAAGAAAAGGGGCATGTGAAGAAAAATTACCCAATCATGAAGAACAAAGCAAGGAAGAGGTCAAGTGCTTCCACCTCCACCTCTCATTCACTTGAAGCACCCTCTAGCCATGACAATGAAGCCACATATATCCAAACTTAGCCTCATGGATGGTAATGATGAGGTGCACTCTCCTTCACCTAGTCATGCTAATGAAAATGACAATGCTAGTTCTACTAGTTCCCATGACGCCATATGATGAGTTAGTAGATAAGTGTAGAAAGATATATGTCTTGCTTGTTAGAAAATATGAGGAAAATAAAATGCTAAAGAAAGAAAATGTGATGCTTAATTCTCATGTGCATGAATTAAAACTAGAAAATGAGAAATTGAAATCCAGTTCATTTGATTTATGTCATGATAGATTGAAATTTGAACTTAAGGACTTAAAGCTTGAAAATAAAAATTTAAAATTTGAGAATTCAAAAATCATAAGTGAGAACAATATTTTGAAATCTCAACTATATGCCATGCATAAGTCAATTGAAGTTTTAAAAGATGAGATTTTAGTTTTGAACAAGGAAGTACATAATTTGAAAAACTCAACTTCCTTCAAGAAAATTGGAAAGAAAAATGTTTCTTTCAAAAATGCATATGTTCATAATAAATCTCATGCTATGCATTCTAATGCAAAATCTCATGCTAAGAAAAATGATAACAAAAAGTTTCATGGTCATTGTTTTTGTTGTGGTGTCTTTGGGCATGCTATATATGATTGCACATTTAAGATGAACCCAAGTGGAGTTAAGACACTTTGGGTAGCTAAGCCCTCTAACCCCCAAGGATCCAAAGTCATTTGAGTACCAAATGTCTCATGCTCTTTTGTAGGAGGAGCAACCACACAAGGGTAAAGGAAATTGAAGAATTGAAGTTGACCATAAACTTCAATGAAGAATCCATCTTTGGTTGCAACTTCAAGCCATCATGATGCCATAGGTATGAAAATTGGCATCTAGGTATGTTTAGTATCACCTCCTTTATATTACTTGTCATCTTAAAGTTGGAGTTATGATATTAGTTAAATTTGAGTTGGTTTTGCCCGCTCATGATATGGCTTGAAAAATGATTTTTGTTTTTGATTTCCCGGTCTCTTTAGAGACCTATGTAGCCTATAACGGGCTCATGCGACCTTGCCGTTCTAAATCATAGTGGCCTTTCAGTTTTCAACTAATAGGAAGGGTTGGAGATCAAGTTTTCATCTCCATTACACTTGTGATCTCTTTAAATTCGTTTTGATATCACTCTATTTGATTTTGAAACGAATTTGAAACTATTTAGCAAAATAGACTTTGATATCGATAATTGATCTATCTCTTTGCTACTTAGTTTGATAACTTGCTAGTAATTACATTTTCATTATCCTACTAATGAATATTGCTTGCAAGTTATGATAAAATGGAAGGTTATAGAAATTGAAAGAAAAAGACAAATTTGACAAAATTTCCAAGAATGATGTATGAGTTTAATTTTGCAAAAATCTTAGTATAACACTTGAATACTTGTGATATGACCTCTCTATACTCATGATTGTTTTTGCATGATAAATATATGAAATTTCATAAGTAGGTAAAATTTTGATAACTTAGGCAATTTCATGATATTTTGATTGAATGAAACTTGCTCTAGGTTAGAATTTATCACTAGAGACTTCGTTTTTAAGTCTACACGCAATAAATATATTTACATACACACATGACATAATTCTAGGTGTTTAAACTTGAAAATTCATGTGTAGATGAACAAGGTGATAAAAAGATCACTTTAGGGGACTTAAACTTAGAAAAGTTTGACCCAAGTTAATAAATCGACTTGGACACTTCATTTTAAGTCCAAACTTCATAAACATGTTTAGGAATAGGTATGACATATTTTCATTCACTTAGAATAGAAAATTCATATGGATATAGATAAAATGACATAGAGGCCATTTCATGATAACCTCTTTTGAACCAAGTTGACCCAAGTCAATAAATTGACTTAGAGGTCTCATTTTCAATCCATATTTGATGAACATGTTTAGATTTACTCATGTTAGGTGTCCATAGGCTTAAATTTGAAACACCATGAGTAAATGATAAGATTGACACTTAGGAAGTTTTATGATAACTAGTTTAGTTTTGAATGAAACCATGTTAGGTTGATATCTTGACTTAAGGACATAATTTTCATTTCAAACTTGACATACACTCTTTACATGACCATTTTGTGGTGTCATAAAAGTTTGAATGAAAACTGAGCACATCTTGAAAAATAATTGAAAATTACGAAAATGCCATTGAAATTTTAGCATTTTCAGTTATTTTTAGAAAAATATAGAAAAATCATTTTTTAACTATTTCTTAAAACTAAATCTTCATTGAAAAATCTAGTTTCTCCAATAAAAATTTGAAAAAGTTTCACAAAGAATCTGATTTATAGTGGAATTTTGAAGTTGGATTTCAGAAATGCAAAGTATCACCCTCTTCAAATATCAATTTTTCCGATACTTTGATTTTTCGTCGAAAAATTTAAATGAAATTTTGTGCATACTATTTTGATTTCATTTCTAATATCATTCTTACTATTTTTTAAGTGAAATCATTTCTAAAAATGATTTTGATACCTTGAGCGATATTTTGAAAATGAGTTTTTGGTTGGAATCGAGATAAGTTTAAAAATGAACATAGAAATTTCATTTTCAGCCCAAACTTGTCTCATATATTTAGATTCACTCATGTTAGATATCTAGGAACCTAAACTTGAGAAAACATGAGTAGATAGCAAAATTTGATACTTAGTCATTTGCATATTTT
The DNA here is from genome assembly GCA_034359265.1 of Canna indica. Taxonomy (NCBI): domain Eukaryota; kingdom Viridiplantae; phylum Streptophyta; class Magnoliopsida; order Zingiberales; family Cannaceae; genus Canna; species Canna indica. Next base: position 51,544,780 of record CP136891.1, on the reverse strand, counting down.
CATGCCTACTTTGAATGAAATCGTGCTAAGTTCATATTTTGATCAAACGATATTGTTTTCACTTCAAACTTGATACACATGCTTTAGATGACGATATCTTGGTATCCGAAAAGATTGAATGAAATCTAGAAATATTTTGAAAAATTCCATTTATTTACGAAAATGCCACTAAAATATCAGTCTTCTCAAGTTGCTCATTTTTCCGATACTTTAAACTTTCATTAGATTTTCAAATGAGACTTGAAGTATGATATTTTAAATTCACTTATGGTACCGTTCTCACTACTCCCGATAAAAATCATTTCTAAAATGATTTTTTGATATTTAGACCGATACTTGCAAATATCCATACTTGAGTTTATACATGGTTTCTAGACTTGAAATTTATTTATTGTCTAATGTTATCATGTATAACTTAGTCTCTTTTTCGATGTCTTGTTTTCATCCCTTGAGTTGGTTGGCTTTGATTTTCATGGAAAATAAACTTTTGAAGTTCCAACTTTGACTTTTGATTGACTTTTCTTGTCCTTTTTGAGTGATGTCAAAGGGGGGAGAAAAATATAGCTAGGTAAAAAGGGAAGAAAATATAGAAAAACCATGCATATAGATAGGGGGAGTTTATTTTTATAGATATGCATGTTGATAGGGGGAGGAATCCCATGTTTAATATCCTCTATGCTTAATTGTATATATTTTCTTAAGGATGTTTGTCATCATCAAAAAGAGAGAGATTGTTGGCTCAAGGTTTTCTACGTTGATCTTAATCTCGGTTTTGATGATAACAAACATGGAACTAATGTTAGCGCTCGACATCCGCGATCGAAAGTGTCGAAAAAATCGGAAAATCAGAAGGACATTGGTTGACGTGTTCGGGCTCGTCGCGAAACTTCTAGAAGTTTGACGTGTACACCAAAGACGTCTTGGACGAGTCTAGAGAAGGCCTCCAAGTTGACGCACGTTGAAGGTCAGAACCCAAAAACAAAGCGCGCAACAAGAAGATCCAAAGATGCAGTTTCCAACCCAGGTTCGATTGACCAATCGGTCGACCGAGTGCTGCCAAAAACAGGTAGTAGGGAAGTCGGTCGATCGAACGATCAACCGAAGTATGTCCAAAAGCGGCATATTGCTGCGATCGCTTGGGCGGTCGATCAGTCGATCGACCGACGATCTATCGGCAAGCGACCGGGCATTGCCAACGGGTAGAAAAATGCCCATCTATGACACCTTGAGTTTGGGGGGTTATAAATACCCACCCAAAACACTCTCCCATGGGGTTGTTGATGCTTTCAAGCCTTAAAGAGTGATCCTTAGCATCTCCTAAGCTCTTCCTTGATCAAATTCATAAAACCTAGCTCTTGATCCCTCATCCTCAAGTGTTCTTCATTGAAGGGGTCTTCAAGCTTGCTAGGCTCAAGAAGAAGAGGTGTTCTCATTGTGATAAGTCATTTTCACTCTCTTCTTGTAATAGATTTGTTTTTGATTTGTTTTACTTTGATTTACTTGTGTGTTGTAAGAAGACCTAGTGTTTGGTCTTGTGATTGAATGGTATCCTTGGTAAAGAAGGTATAAAGCCACTTGTATAAACTAAGTTAGGAGTAGGTCTTAGGAATTGAGGTGGGAAAGCTCACTCAGTAAGAAGGCGGTATACTTCCAGGTGTGGAAGTGCTTTCGAGGTGAGTGTAGGGTCTTTCCGGTGTAAAGTCGTCGATTGTAAGCCACTCATAATTTAGTGGATTTGAGTGTGAAATCCTAAGCGCGATGCTTAGGTAGTGGAGTAGGCATTGGGGCCGGACCGCTATAAATAATTGTGTTAGCATTGATATATGATTTTGTGTTAATTGTTTTATGTAAGACCCAAAAATTTTCTAATATAAAAATCTATTTTGGTGCAGTGCACCGGATCGGGGGTTAGCCGGGTCAAGCCACGGAACCGCCTCGAGTAGAAGGTATAACTCGACCCATGGAAATATGAAGTTTAAATGATCTCAATGGTTACTTCTTTTTTTGCTTATGATGTCTTACTAAAGTCGAGTTCGACTCATGAGTGCGGATAGGATTAGAGCCCGAATCGGACTTGGATCGAATCGAGTGGAAGTTAAGTCAAATGAGGGGTAAATAGGTCATTCGATGAGGGGAATAAAACCCCTCACCCAAGCCATCCGTGCGGCTCAAAGAGAGAGCCACACGTAGCCCGAGCAAGATGGAGAAAGGGAGAGAAGGAGGAGGAGATCTTGTCGGCGCCTAGTTCGCGTCGACGCTCGAGGAGATCGGAATCTCATTTTCATCAAGGCTTCTTTGTCATCCGATCAAGGTGAGTGGTTAGAGTAGATTTTGAGTGGATGCGGGTGGCCGGCCCCATAGGTTTTGAAATCGGAGTTTTTCTTCGTGAGTTTTGCCGATCGAGGTGTTTCTCGATGCTAGATCTTTAAATCATTGTTCATACTATGATCTCATGTTTGTAATCATGTCGATTTCTCATTTTTAAGGGCTGGCCGAGTCGAGGAAAAAGGGGAAAGGTCATGCCGAAATTTTCTCTCTCATTTCGCAACTTGCGTATTGTCTTGTATTCGTCTTGTTTTGGCTTTTGGATTGATACTCGTGTTGACGCCGCAACCAAGTCCACCACCCCAAGGGGGTTCGGCAGAGCATGGTTCTCACCCTGCTCGAGTTGGTCGAGCAGTAGAAAGGGGGGGAAAGTTGGGCTATTTGTATTGAATTGTTGGATCCCTTGTTATATCACTTTAACTTGCACTTTCATGCTTAATGTTAGATTAAACTTAAATTTTATGTTTATTGTTCAACTTGTTAGAATGCAAAATTTCCAGCCCCTTCCCACCTAGATGGTTCAGCCGAGCAAGGGTTACCTTGCTCACGCTTTGGCCGATCAAGGGTAAAGAGGGGAAAAGGAATGATTTCGAGTAGTTGTTCATATCTTTCCGTTCGATGTTAATTCATATTCATGCTATGAATTGTTGATGATAGATCTACATTATCATTTTGAAAATATTCTTACCAATGCTCATATGGTATATGTATTCAAGAAAGATTTCATTTAATTGCTCATATCATGTTTAAATTATTACTATGCTTAGTGTATGTTCCATATTGGTTTAATCACTAAATTGTTACCTCTTTAAATTCAGTTTCTTCATGATGTTGCTACCCATGACTAATTTGGTAAATGATGTGACAATGGTAGGCCGAGTGCCTTCATAGTCGGCAAGTTCGCTCATTCTAGGAAGAATGGTTTAGATGACTAGTAGTAACATTTAACCTAGATACAAGATATACTCACTAGATTCTTCATTTAAGGAAACAGTGAGACCCTAGGGTAAGGGGTCGGATATGGGCAATGCCCAGAAAGCAAAATAATATACTTGCGCAACCTGGTTTTGGGTTGTGGTTGATGGTCTACTGAGAAGTGTCACTAGCCGAATGGCTACCACACGACTCAGCGGTTTATAGGGTCTTGAGATTGCACTAGTGGGTCCGCTAGGTGTTAGACCTGAGTGGCAGAGGGTCTTGAGATTTCATCAGTGGGCCACGCTGACGGTAGACCCGAGTGGGTGGGACTAGCTATCCCTAACCCGGAGGATCTCTGAAACTAGTGGCCATCCTACTTGACGGATCCGAAGTATAATAGTTTCTAAAGGAGTAGCCCGTAGGGGATGGTTTGAGTAGGCCGACCGACCGAGTTAAGTAGAGGAAGGACCGAACCTTCCATATATACTTTAGGCCATTATTGGCCGAGTTTCCATCATGGATATGGGCCCGAGAGGCTAGTTCATCCATTCATCCGTTCTAGCACACTGATTACTTATGGAATGTGATTTTACATTGATTCCTTATATACATGATTGCTGAGGTTTTAAGTGGAGGTTCAAAAGAACCACTCATTGAGTTCCTCGTGAACTCACAGTTTTTCTTTATTATTGTTTTGCAGAGCCCAACCAGTGAGGTACGACTTGGTGGTATGGCGCACAGCAGAGCAGGCGTGGGTGCAGATCTCATAGCTGGCAGTAACTAGTCGTAGTCGTGTCTGTTAGAGTCTGATGTATGCACTGGGTTAATTTTGTAAAAACTATGAAATATTTTATTTGAAAAAACTTTCGGATGTTTATTTGAAACTTGTGGTGTTTTAGAATTTGGTGTGATCAAACTGGTTTTGAACTTTTAATAAAGTTGTTATTGTTTGTTTTGGTCATTACTTGATGTGTTTTGTTTATGTTTTATGAGTTGTTAGTCAGTGCATAGAATAGGCTTCGGGGTACCGAGTCGTACCCTGGCCGGTCACGCGCACCCTGAGTTGGGGCATGATATTTTCTCATTAATCGCTTCCGCATTTAGTTGTTAAATTGCGAATTGCCTAAGTAGTTTAAGAAAATATGTAAAATCGAATTTATGCAACAAGTTTAGTTAACACACTATTCACCCCCCCTCTAGTGTGACATTTCACCAACAGTTCTCAAACATAACCATCTCGAACCATCACGACTGTCGACGAGGTAGCTCAGCCACAAAGGCTACGCATGCTCACACCGGTGATATTGTTCTATGATACTGGTTTTCTTGTCAGGAAAGTTTTGGTGGACTAGGGAAGTTCCTCCAATATCCTCTTCTACCCAACACTCGAAAAGATGAGCATCAAGAATATCCGCTACACCTGTACCGCGAAGAACTTGTCAATTTCTTAGGAGACCACATGGACGTCAAAGGCTATTTATGGATGGCCACAACATTCGACTCTCCTCTAGGAACAAATATAATAGACATACAGTTCCTCGTCGTCCAGTGCGTAAATCCCTACCGTATGATTTTGGGCTGACCTTCATTGAACAACTTAGGAGTCGTCGTATCGACCTCTCACGTCGCCATCAAATTCCCTATCTTAGAGACAGAGGTAGGAGTAATCCATGCACACTAGAGGGAGACTCGTGTGTGCTACAACGAATACCTGAAGCTCGGGCCGGCTGAACTCCAAACACGAATATCAAACCTGAATCCCAATAGAGACATCCAAGAGCGGCCCCAGCCCTACCATCGACTTGGAATTTGTGCAAATTAGGGCATTCCCTGAACAGGTAACCTATGTGGGAGTACACCTCCCCAACAAGCTCAAAGCTCAATTCAACACTCTACTTAAAAATAATGTCGACCTCTTCGCGTGGATGCCAGCTGACATGCCGGGAATAGACCCCAAGTCATCTGCCACAGGTTGGCCATCGACCCCTGTATCAAATCTGTATCCCTGAAGAAAAGAAAGCTCGGAATCGAGCGACAACAAGCATCCCTTGAAGAGACCGGGAAATTGCTAAAGGCAAAATTCATAAGAGAAATTCGATTTACGACATGGCTCGCAAATGTTGTGATGGTCAAAAAACACTCGGAAAAATGGCGAATGTACGTCGACTTCACCTACCTCAACAAAGACTGCCCAAAGGATTCTTACCCATTTCCGAGCATTGACAAACTTGTCGCGTCTCCTCGAGATACCAATATTTAAGTTTCATGGACGCCTATTCAAGCTACAATCAAATCCGAATGCACCCCGAGGATGAAGAAAAAATGGCTTTCATCACCGAGCATGCAAACTTCTACTACAGGGTAATGCCCTTCGGGCTTAAAAATGCAAGAGCCATGTATCAATGATTGATGAACAAAGTCTTTGAGAAGCAAATTGGTCGCAACATGGAAGTATATGTTAATGACATGGTAGCCAAAACATCGGGCACCGGAGATGATTGCAGTGATCTTATCGAGATGTTCAACCAGCTCAGACGCTACAACATGAGATTAAACCTGGAAAATGCGCTTTTGAAGTATATGTTGGCAAGTTCCTCGGCTTCATGCTGACACATCAAGGGATAGAAGCCAATCCGGAGAAATGTCGAACCATTCAAGAGATGCGGAGCCCCCGTAACATCAAGGATGTACAACAGCTTACTGGGATGATGGTCACATTGTCCAAATCCCTCTCCAGGTCTGCCGACCACGCCGCCCCCTTCTTTAAGATTTTAAGGAAGAAGCAAATTTTTCGTTGGGATGAAAAATGCGAAAAGGCTTTAGAAGAGTTGAAACACTTTCTTGCTAGCCCACCGGTTTTGGATAAACCACAATAGGGAGAAACTCTTTATCTCTACCTCACAGTCACAGAAAGCGTCCTTAGCTCGGTCGTGATCCGAGAATAAGAAAAAGTGTCCTTATTTCGTCAGCAAGGTTCTCCAAGGACCAAAAATCAGATACAGAGGCTTGAAAAGCTCGCTTTCGCCCTGGTCATCTCGGGCCGAAGACTAAGGCCATATTTCCAGAGCCATCACATTCAGGTGCACACATAGCAATTCTTTATAGGCCGAAAAAAATAACTCACATACGGGTAATTCAAAAAAATTACTTGGCCTCAGTTGATGCAACATGAACCCTCCTCTGCGAAACAACACTCTCCGGTAAATCCTACTCATGACGGGTAGAAGTCTCCTCCTCGAGCTCTAAAACCACATGAACACTATCCTTCACTTCTTTAGAAGGGTCAACCTTTGAAAAATCAACTCCGGGAGCTAGAAGTCGAGCTTGCTCGATTGCTTTATAAAAATTTGTATCATATACCTTGACCGCAGCGCTATTAAAGTGGCTCATCTCGGCCTCAAGCCTATGGGCGTCAGATCATCATTTGTCCCCCTCAGCCCACAGTTGTGCTTTAGCCGCTTCAAATTCAGCCTGTAACTGCGCCTTAGCCACTTCAAATTCAGCATGCAACCGCACCTCTCAGCCTGTAAACGAGAATTCTTCGCTATAGCCACAACCATATCTTGATGAAGCTTAGTTGACTCTGTCTTGGCGGCTGCAGATTGATTTTCTGCCTCTTTTACCCGAGCGATTAAGAAGATCAACCTAACTAGTCTTGGATTCTAGGGCCCTCTTTAACGGCTCAACCTCACAAACGACCGACTCCTTATGAAAAGACTCATGCAACCTCTCGATCAAGTGAAGAAACTAGATCGATAAGACTCCCATGGATTTATCCCTGCCAAAGACGTCGCTTGAGCACTGGCATGAGCACCATTGCCACTCCCAAAAGGAATGACTGACGGAGAATTTCCCATCATCTCCGCAAGCACGATCGTAACCCCCCTAGTGGGAGATCTGTTGATTGGGGGTCTGGACCCTCGATGGTACTTCTGTTTCTTTTGCGATGTCTCAGGGGGGGAATAGGGAGGGGTAGGAGCATCCGAGAATGCCGACCGCTCAATTGTATCTGAAGCAGGAGGTACTGAAGACCTTGAGGGCCAAAACTTCAGAGACCTTAGCAAGTTCTCCGTCAAGGAATTGTTCTCTAAGTCACTCTCCCTCATCGCCGCCCATTGAGTGCGAGCTCCAGGAGCCTTCCACAGCGAAGACATCCTCTCTACACAAGAAAAGACCAAACGAGTGGGTAGTTTTCATACAAAGGAAAGACGCTAAACACACTACACTACAAAACCTACTTATATGCTCAAAAACCAAAGACTCGTCGTGACTTTTGCTAAAAATCTCCTAAGGATCAAGAGGATCAGACAGACAATTCTTTTCCAAAAAGACGATCAAAACTTCATCCTCGGGAGGGATACTCCCCTCCTCAAAATCCTGGATAGAGCGGGGATCCAATCTCCACGACAGAGGAAACTTCTCTATACAATGTGGAGGCTCCAGGCATAAGGGCCAAGCCCCCTCTTGCGATCTGACCTTGAAGAAGCGGGTCTTGAAGCCTTTGTACAAGATCTTAAACAAAGCAAAGAGCTTCCTCCTTGGGACAACATTGGATGATACCCACAGCCCTTTCTAGGCACCCTTTGCTTGGAAAAAAGAAAAGAAGACATGAAGGCTCAGTTTGATTTTAAGGCATTCCATTACAATCTCAAAGCACCAAACGAAAAGCCCAAATGTTCGGATGCAATTGGGTGCAATTGTGTGGGAGCCACGTTAACCAAATTTAGAACGTTGTGTTCAAACTCGGTAAAGGTTTGACAAATTCCCAATTCATCGAAGAAGTCTGGTACATGAAGACAAATTCCAAATTGGTATTACAACACACTCTGTCTGATAAAAGGCTTGGAAGAAACTCATAGTACTCATTGTTGCCTTCACAAGTGATGGACACGCCTTCCCGAAAGGACAAAATGCTGTTGACCTAAGGTTTTCAACCTTGGTCTTAATCTCAGTTTTGATGATAACAAACATGGAACTAATGGTTTCATTGAGAAATACTTTCAGGTTCCAAGTCGGTTATGTTGGCCCAAGGGTTCTCCTTAGGCCTTGATTTCTATTTTGATGATAACAAACATGCATTTAATATATTTGTGAAGTTTTGAGTTCAGGTTGAGGTTACGATATGTGTGCGAACTTCGCTCAAAGAAATGCAAAAAATTGGCAAAAAAAGGGCTCCAACGTAAATCATGTAGAATTCATAGATCACTAAGTAGATTTCATCTAATATACCTCTAGGAATAAACCTCAAGCCTATTTGTAATGTTATCCAAGTCAAAACTTGGTAACGAAACCCAGAAATAAAGCACACAACAAAATGAGTGTAAAGAAGAGCCTCAGCCCAGATTCGGTCGACCGGTTGGTCGATCGCCCAAAGTCTGAAAAGAATAGAGGAAATTCGATAGACCAGACAGTCGACCAAATGTGGCTAGAAAAGGGCAATAGCCTCGCGGTCGTCGGGTGGTCGATCAATCAATCGACCGACGATCGACCGTCAAGCGATCAGACAACGTCCAGCATGCAAAAAAACACCCATTGGAGTGTACTGCCGAGTGAGGGGTTATAAATACCCCTCACCAACCTCTCTTAAAGGCTCTCAACAGTGATTAGTGCATTCCTAAGAGAGATTTAAGCCTTCAAAAGATCAATTTGCGCTCGCTTGCTTCGCCGATATCTTCATCTTCCTCAAGCGATCTTCTCCTCTCAACTCTGGCAACGATTCGAGCTCACCATCTTGAAGATTTGGAGACTTGGAAGGCTTTGGAAGGTGCTCACACTTTTGGTTTCATTTTTAGCTCCTTCTTTGTTGTTTTTCATCGTTTTTAATTGTAGTTCTCATTGTTAGCTTGCTAGGTGTGCTAGTGCAAACACTTAGGGTTTGCTTTGTAGAATTGTATTTTGCCTAGGTGAATAGGTTCAAGGCATTCTCAAAGGGTTGAGAAGCAAGTCCTCGGTTGTATTCAAAGGGAAATCAATAGTCTATAAAGTGTTGGTTAGAAATCCTTGGTGTGGATCCAAGGTAGTGGAGTAGACGGTTGGCCGAACCACTCAAATTGATTGTGTTTGCATTATGATGCTTATTTGATATTAATTGCTATTTATAATTGTCAAGGATCATAATTTAGTTGCACGATCAATTTGGTTGCATTAGAAATCGAACTCGAAAGAAATCGAATAAAAGTTAAGAACTCACCCAACACTATTCAACGCCCCCTTCTAGTGTGGGTATTTGATCAACATTTGGTATCATAGCAAGGTTGTAGGATTAGATTTAACCATCTACACTACAATCTAGAATGTCTAGTGAAATCTAACTAGCTCAATGGTCTTCTACTTATACTCCACCATTGTTGGATGGAGACAACTATGCCTATTGGAAGATACGCATGAATGGCTTCCTTCAATCACTAGGCATGGATGTGTGGAGAATGATTCAAGTAGAGTATAAACAACCAACCAAAGATATGGATGAGTGAGATCAAGAAGAAATTAGACTCTTTAATGCAAATGCAAAGACCGTCAACGCACTATATTGTGGCCTATCAATTAATGAGTTTAATAGGATTTCCACTTGTAAGTCGGCATATGAACTTTGGAAAGTCTTTGAGAGTACACATGAAGGGACTTCACAAGTTAAGAAATCTAGGACATGCTAGCATGAGCCTCATCCAAGAGATAACAAAAAAGGATTTAGTCAAAGGAATACCAAAAATAAAATTTGAAAAAGATAAACTTTGTGATGCATGTCAACATGGAAAATAAGATAAATCTTCATTTCATAGTATTAACCAAGTTACCACATCTAGAATACTTGAACTTGTGCACATGGATCTTTTTGGTCCTTGTGATGTTGCTAGTCTAGGTGGTAAACTATATTGTTATGTTTTGATTGATGATTTTTCAAGATTCACATGAGTTTTCTTCCTATCTAAGAAAAATGAAGCTTTTGATTTCTTTAAAAGATTTGCTAGAAGAGTTATAAATGAAAAAGGAATTTAAATTTTGAGTGATAATGGTAGGAAATTTAAAAATGAAAAAAAATCCGATTTTTGTGATGATTTTGGTATTTAGCATACCTTTTCTTCCCCTAGAACCCCCCAACAAAATGGGATGGTTGAGAGGAAGAATAGAAGTTTACAAGAAATGGCTAAGACCATGCTTTGTGAAAACAATTTGCCATACTTGTAAACAAGAAGTTTACAAGTATTTTTGGGTCAAAGCCATAAATAACTCTTGTTATGTACTTAATTGTGTTTTATTAAGACCTAAAATCAAGAAAACACCTTTTGAGCTTTGGAATGATGGAATCCCAAGTGTGGGATATTTTCGTATTTTTGGATGTAAATATTTTATTTAAAACACTAAGGAGCATCTAGGAAATTTTGATTCTAAATCCAATGAAGGTATTTTCCTAGATTACTCTAATAGTTCTAAGGCCTACAAAGTTTATAATCGTAGAACTATGATTGTTGAAGAATCTATGCATGTGATTTTTGATAAAACTAATGATTCTTCTAGAAAGGTTAAGATTGTGAATGTAGGTGAGGTACTTGAGGAACTAACATTTCATGACAAGGAGGTTGAAGATGAAAACAATGAGGAAACTCACCATGATGATGATGATGATGAAGAAGAAGAAGAAGAAGAAGAAGAAGAAGAAGAGGAAGCTCTACCACCTCTCCCCAAAGGGTACCGATTGATAAGAGATCATCTAATGGATCAAGTCATTGGAGAACCATTAACGGGAGTGGTAATGCGCTCTAAACTTAAGAATATTTGTCAATATGAGAGAAGTGCATGCAAGAAGAATTCGAGATGAGTATGATGAGAGAACTTTTCTTCATGCTTGGTCTCCAAATCAAACAAACCAACAAAGAGATCTTCATAAATCAAGCTAAGTACACAATGGAGCTCATTAAGAAATTCGGGATGAATGAAGCCAAGATAGCTTCTACACCAATGAGCACATCAATCAAGCTTGACAAAGATGAAGATAGTGTGAAAGTAGATGAAAAACGATATCGAGGTATGATCAGAAGCCTTCTTTATTTAACCGCAAATAGACCCGATATCATGTTTAGTGTCTGTGCATGTGCTAGGTTTCAATCGTGTCCTAAAATGTTTCATTTAAGTGTCATTAAACGCATATTGAGATATTTGAAAGGCACGATTGATTTAGGGTTATGGTATCCATGCAATGCATCTTTTGACTTAATTGGTTTTTCGGATGCCGATTTTGCCAGGTGTAAAATAGATAAAAAAACACTAGTGGGTGTTGCCAATTCCTAGGAATGAGTCTTGTTTCTTGGTTTTCCAAGAAACAAAACTCGGTTGTACTCTCAACTACCGAAGCAGAATACATCACCGCGGCTAGTTGTTGTGCACAAATCCTTTGGATGAAACAAACCATTTTAGAATATGGACTTAAATATTCATGTATACCCATACATTGTGATAATAGTAATGTAATTAATTTAATAAAAAATCCAATTTTACACTCTAGGACTAAGCACATTGATCTATGACACCATTTTCTTAGGGATAATGTAGCTAAGGGAAATATATCCTTGGAATTTGTATCCACCGATAAGCAACTTGCGGATATATTTACAAAACCCTTAAATGAAGAAAGCTTTACAAATCTAAGAATGCAATTAAGGATTTGTGTTTTGCCAAGTGTTTAAATTTTCAAAATTTACATGCCTTTTGAAAAATTGCATTTCATGTAGTATTATCACACTTATGTAATGCCTTGTAATTGGGCTTTGCGACTTATCGATGTTTATCTTCTATAGGCTTATATTGATAGGAAGGACTATAGTGATAGATGATACTCGGTTTTATGGTTTTCTCAATTTTATTGATGAAACTCATTAATAGTACCGTGGTTCTACCCTTTTTGATTGATGTCAAAAGGGGGAGAAAAAGCAAGGTCATATTTATTTTATGATGCATATAAAAATGAGGAGTTATAAGCATGATAGGCATATTGATAGGGGGAGCATATGTCAAGTTGCAATATAAGTTATGTATGACTTAACTCAAACTCACAAATGATACTTAGAGTTTTATAAAATTTCATGTTTTATTTGTCATCATCAAAAAAGGGGAGATTGTTGGCCCAAGGATTCTCCCTAGTCCTTGATCTCTATTTTGATGATAACAAATATGTATTTGATATATTTGTGAAGTTTTGAGTTCAGGTTGAGGTTACGATATGCGTGCGAACTTCGCTCGGAGAAATGCAAAAAATCGGCAAAAAAAAGGGCTTCGACAAAATGTTATCCAAGTCAAAACTTGGTAACGGAACCTAGAAACAAAGCGCGCAACAAAATGAATGTAAAGAATAGCATCAACCCAGATTCGGTCAACCGGTTGGTCGACCACCTGAAGTCTGAAAAGAACAAAGGAAATTCGGTCGACCAGGCGGTCGACCGAATGTGTAATATACTAGATATTTTTCCTTTTTATTTATCTTTTCTTGTTGTTTGTGCTTGTCAGCCTAGCGGGCTAGTCCGAGGTCAAACCGAGTCAACTCATGGTCTGGTGTGAGCTTGCGAGCTCAGGTGAGTTGAATTATGATTTATAATTATGTAGCTAATTGATTTAATTATGTTGCAAGTGGATGTGCATATGCTTGTTGCTTATATTTATTTTTGGGTTAGATTGGATTAATTAAGCTTAGTCGGGTTAGCGGGTTTGGATTTGGCTCGAGACGGATGCGGGGGTTGCTAAGAGGGTATAAACCCCCTTGGTGTGTGGCCCCCCAATTGGAGCCGCACAAGATTTTTTGAAGGGGGGAGCCAAGCCGACAGCCGCCCCTCTCCTTCCCCTCTTGGAGCCACTAAGCCCAGCCGCCTGAAGCCGAGCTGAGCCTTCCTCTCCTTCTTCCTTTCCCTTGGAGCCGAGTAGTGAGCCAGCCGCCTAAGCCAAGCCCTCCTTCCCTCTCTTCCCCTCTCTTCAAGACAACGGGTTGACGAGGAGCCGCCGCCCCCTCTCACTCCTTCTTTGAGTCGACCTGCCTACTTTTAAAGCCGAATTTGAGGGTCGTCGTCCGAGATTTCTCCTTTAATCATTCTTTCTATTTAGGTGAGTGGTTTTACCCCTCATTCTCGGGTTTTCTTCGAGTTCTTGAAGCCGTTCTAAAAGACTAGGATGATGTTGATTTGTTTTCTAATGATCTCTCGAATTATTGTTGATTTTATGTGTGCCGTGTTTGAGGAGGCCCTAAACCTTCCCCTATGGGGATCGACAGCCCTAGGATGACCCTAGGGGTGGCCGACCAAGGTGGAGAAAGGGGGTGCCCTCCAAGTGTTCGATGAATTGTCTAAGAGAACGGTGTAGATTTTTCTTGCCTTTTATGATATCAATTTGTTCATCAATCTTGATGCTTATAATTTAAATGCATGCTTGATATTAAATCTGTGATTATCTTGAAAATATATCGTGTGTTTCAAAGATGGGTTTGATCTTGAAAGCATGAGGGTTCTTGAATTAAATTCTTGAGTATAAAGGTTGGTTCTTGGGTAAAGAGGGTTGTGATGCTTGTTGTTCTTGCATATTAAATATGGTTTTTGTAAGATTTATTTTAATAATTATGAATCTGATGTGATGGAAATTGTGGGAGTTAATTTTTATGAATTTTCGGATTTATTTTCAAGATATGCTGAAAATTCTTGTTGCTGGAAATTTCATGCTGCGATGATGAATCTGTGTTATTTTTGAAATGCTTGTTGTGGTGTATATAGTTTACTAAACATAGTCGTGTAACCTATCATTTCGACCAAAAAATAAAGTTTGGAAATATAGGACACACTCTGGAGACCTGATTCAGGTTATACACATCAGTTTCGGGCATAACAGTAAGCTAAAACAAAATCCTAAAACAAAACCCTAATTTTGGTGATCTAAATTTTAATTGCATAATTAAAATTGAGCAAGGGGTTAGCATAATCTGTTATGAACCAACAAATAAAGTTATGCATGAAATAAAACCTCACGGGTTATGATATTACGGGTCTAGGAGTTGGGGTCGGGTAATAGAGTGTTGAGATGCTTCCCAATAAGGACACCCCTAAGACACCGTATGAGAGACTTGACTTAGGTCATGTTGCGTCATATCTTTATGAATGGTGGAGAGGCTCGTTGAGGAGCCAGATTGTGGGCTAGGCCCGAAAGGTTGGATGGTTGATTCCCAACCCGTGGAACAAGTTTGGATGGGCAAATCTCGATTGTTCTTGCGTATCTTATGGAACAAGTTCGGATGGGCAAATCCCGATTGTTCCCAAGATTCTATATTTAAAGGGGTAAGTTCGGATGGGCGAATCCCGATTACTCCTACGTTATTCATTGGAACAAGTTCGGATGGGCAAATCTCGATTGTTCCGGTTTGGCCTCGTGGAATAAGTTCGGAGGGCCTACCCGATTATTCCCGGGGTGATTTTAAGGAATAAGTTCAGACGGGCAAATCCCAATTATTCCTCTGATATCTTAAAGGGCATGTTCAAATGGGCGATTTTCGATTATTCCTTCGCGTCTTGTGGAGCAAGTTCGGATGGGCCAATCACGATTGCTCCCCGAGTTTCTTTATATTAGGATAAGTTCGGAGGGCCTTCTCGATTATCCTAGTATGTTTTGTTGCCTTAGGGCATGGTAGGCTTAGGTATGTTGATCTTCACCATTTGGGTGTTGGCTGCCTTCGGGCAAGTGGTGGTCAGATGTCCTGTTAGCTGGTCACTCCATTGTGACCTCTCATGCTTGAGTCAGGAGTTTTGCTTTATGAATCATATCTGTGTTTGGTTTTTCGTGGGGGTTGGAAGAATAGCTAACTGAGTTCTTTGAACCCACCCGTTGTCTTATGTTTTTGTTTTGCAGAGCCTGACCGGTGAGGTGAGCTAGAGCACTTGGCGCAGCTGGAGGGCAGAGGAGCTACATTAATCTCATGGCAGTCCTAGTTAGGGGTCGTAATCGAGTTTGTAGTAGTTTGGTCATGCACTTATGATTTGATGTTTTAGAGTTGTAGTCCCGTGGGGACATTCATATTTTATTTCAGATTTTATTTGTTAAAAGAACTATTACTCTTTGGTTCATTTATTTCCGCACTTGAACTATTTACTAAAAACTCTGAGTTTTTTTTAACTAAAAATATGTTTTATTTACTAAAAACTGTTGTTCTTCTGCTATCTTTATAAGTTGGCATGTGCATGAGTTAAGCTTCGGGGTATAGGCTCATATACTTTGGCTGGTCACGTGACCCTGAGTTTGGGGCGTGACAAAATGTGGCCAGAAAAGAGCAGTAGCCTTGCGGTCGCTGGGCAGTCGATTTGTCGGTCATCCAACGGGCAGAAAAACACTCGTTGGAGTATTCTGCTGAGTGAGGGGTTATAAATACCCCTCACCAACCTCTCTTAAAGGCTCTTAACAGTGATTAGTGCATTCCTAAGAGAGATTTAAGCCTTCAAAAGATCGATTTGCGCTCGCTTGCTTTGCCGATAGCTTCATCTTCCTCAAGCAATCTGCTTGTCTCAACTCCGGCAATGATTCGAGCTCACCATCTTGAATAGTTGGAGACTTGGAAGGCTTTGGAAGGAGCTCACACTTGTGGTTTCATTTTTAGCTCCTTTGTTGTTTTTCATCGTTTTTAATTGTAGTTCTCATTGTTAGCTTGCTAGGTGTGCTAGTGCAAACACTTAGGGTTTGCTTTGTAGAATTATTTTTTGCCTACGTGAATAGATTCGAGGCATTCTCAAAAGATTGAGAAGCAAGTTCTCAGTTGTATTCAAAGAGAAACACATAGTCTATAAAGTGTTGGTTAGAAATCCTTGGTGTGGATCCAAGGTAGTGGAGTAGGCGGTTGGCCGAACCACTCAATTTGCTTGTGTTTGCATTGTGATGCTTATTTGATATTAATTGCTATTTATAATTATCAAGCATCATAATTTAGTTGCATGATCAATTTGGTTGCATTAGAAATTGAACTCGAAAGAAATCGAATAGAAGTTAAAAACTCACCCAACACTATTCAACCCTCATTCTAGTGTGGGTATTTGATCAACATTTGGTGTCAGAGCAAGGTCGTAGGATTAGACTTAACCATCTACCAAACAATCTAGAATGTCTAGTGAAATCCAACTAGCTCAAGGGTCCTCTACTCATACTCCACCATTGTTCGATGGAAACAACTATGTCTATTGGAAGATACGTATGATTGGCTTCCTTTAATCACTATGCATGAATGTCTATTTAATTATTTTTATTGAATCCAAATGGGGGGTAATCCTTATATAAAATTTATGTTTTAACTTAAAGTTAAGAAATATTATATAAGAGAACTTAGCGAAGATGGAACCCAAAAACGAACAAACGAGCAAAAAAAGAAGAAGCAAAACTGCCTTGATTTCCCAATTTCGGTCGACCGATCGATCGACCGGATGATGCCAGAAATTGGCAGAATGCCTTCAGTCACTCGGTGGTCTCTCGTTCGATCGACCGACAAGTGACCAGGTGTCGTCAATGGTCATAAAATGCTCATTGACGAGCCTTGTGAGTTGGGGGGTTATAAATACTCATTCCAATCTCGATCTCTCCTAGTTGTTGATGCTTCTAAGCCTCAAAGAGTCACTCCTTGCATCTCTACAAGCTTTCATTAAGTCATCCTTGCAAAAACCCTAGTTTTGATCTCCACTCCTTGATTTAGCCTTCAAGCTTCACCGATTCATCATCTTGAGGCATCAAGAGGACTAGGGAGTTTCTTTTGGAGCTAAGTATTTATTATTTGATTTATTGCTCCATTTAGTGTTGTATTTTATTATTTATTTCATTGTATTTGAACTTGTGTAAACCTAGGTTGCTAGGTTTGATTGAGTTGGTGGTTGTCTTGGTGTTAAGGCTTAAATCCACCATTGTAAACTTAGTTTACTATGATTAGTTGAGTTATCCCTTAGGTTGAGGTGGGAGAGTGCCCTCGGTAGGAAGGCGAGATACTTTCGGGTGTGGAAGTGCCTTCGGTTTAAGAGCAGAGATTTTTCAGTATAAAGTCCTCTTTGTAAGAGAAATGATATAATCTAGTAAAGATAGTTTGGAAATCCTAAGCGGGGTGCTTAGATAGTGGAGTAGGCATTGGGGCCGAACCACTATAAATAATTGTGTTAGCATTATTTTCCTTGCGTTTCTTATTGCTTATCATTTATATCTTGCTTTCGCTTACTACTCGATTTGTGAATTGTCTAAGTAGTTTAAGAAGAGATTAAAATAAGAACTAGGCAAAAAGATTTAGATAACACACCATTCCCCCCCTCTCGTATGGCCATTTCACCAACAAATGCTATTAAGGTCGGTTAACACCGAACCGTTCAACTTTACATCCTCCTGAACTCAGGAGTAAGAATTTGGATCCTTCACCGACGTCCCAAATTCTAATTTCACTACGACACACTTTCTCACCATTGCAAAAATCCTAGAACAGGGACAAGTTAGTTCGAACCTACAGACTTAAGACGTGACCTACAAGAACAACGGGGAACTCACCTGAAGAAGAAATGGAGACAGCGACGATCGAACAAACTTTGAAGCTATTGTTGAAGAAAATCCCTAGAAACACCAAGTCGAGATAAAAGCAAGACTTCGGCAGCGAGAAGCAAAAGGCTTTATAGGCGGCATGATGGACGAAGACCCCCCCCCCTCTCTCTTATCGAACGGTCAACAATCCCGCTAGAGACAAATCTGGACTGTTCAAACGAAGGCAGCGGCTTCCTGGGGAACAAGGGAGAACGTACGAAAACACCCTTTTCTGCCATAATCATCTCTTGAACCGAGGAAGCGAGGAACCAATCGAAAAGCGCCACGAAGAAAGAGCAAGCCATATTACAAAAGGCTACGATGCGAATCACAAAAGCCAAAAATACATAAGAACAACATGGCAAAAATATGCAGACTCGATTCACCGCAGGACAAGACGAGAAACTGTTTGGCTTCCGCGGTCATCCACCTCAACGTGACCTTCGTAGCACCCGAGATAGTTCAGCCATCACAGCCTCTCACTCCAGCTCGACCTCCCCGATTATTTCTTTCCGCTCGACCCCTACAGTCATCCACTTCGACATGGCCTCCACGGTCACTCGCACTAATTATTAGACAGGAACACCAACTAAACTTGTTTCTCTACAAGTCACCCCAACTCGGCCTCCTCAGTCACTTCCTTCAACTCAGCCTTTGTAATTATCCACCTCGGCATAGCCTCCCCAGTTACCTGCCTTAATTCGGCCTTCATGGCCGCTTGTTCCAGATTGGTCTTAATGATCAATCCTTTCTACCCGGCCTCCGCAACTATCCACTTCAACATGGCTTCTATGTCCTCTCACTTTGATCTCAGTTCAGCTTTAGCAGCCACCTGCTTAACCTCTATAGTCAACTGCTCCAACGCAATATCTAGCTCGGCCTCCCTGGCCACCCAGCACAACTTGGTAGAGCATTTCGAAAACTCCTCAAAGATGCCAAAAGACAAAATCTAAATCTACTTAAGAGCTCGACACACAGTCCAATAGACTCTGATCGAGCTCGAGGGCTGTGGACTAGACTAAAACTATTAGGTCTGGTCGGATTAGACCCAGCAATGCCCCATCACTCATTCCAGGCCGAACCAATCGGCTCCACCCAGGAGGCTCCGCCCAACTACGCCCCTGAATTATATCTAAGCCATACCAGACGACTCTACCCGGGATCCCATCCGACCATACATAGGATATCTACATCCTTCCTTATCGCGAGGATACACCATTACAGGCCCGACATCTCCAAGATCGACCTCGACTCATTCTAGAATCTTTCCACGAGATTATCAAGTGGCGTCATCACCTCCACCTGCAATAAATATAGACAAGAAGAGATACCAAATCGGGTAACTCTAATTCTAATTTCCATTACCTCCACCTTGGAGTCCTATTGACTTGAGCGTTAGAGTATCTTTTGCGGGTCCCCCCTCCGTTGGCATCAAACCAGATAAGGAGAGGCACCAAATCGGACCAGAACACTCCAAACCTCAAGTAGAACACTCCAAACCTCACTGCTGTGGCCGCCCGCGGGGACCTGCTCTACTCCGTCTCATGGGACAAGACCCTCAAGGTCTGGCGAGCTGCTGTCGGTCTCTGCTGCCTGGAGTCCGTCCCGAGCCACGAGGATGCATTGAACGCCATGGTCGTGGCCGGTGACGACATGGTGTACACGGGGTCGACAGACGGGAAGATACAGGTGTGGGCGCACTCCCCGTCAGAGGACAATCTAGGTCATGGGCAGCGTCATCGCCATGGGCTAGTAGTGACGCTAGAGCAGCACCGATCGGTAGCGAACGCGCTAGTGCTAAGCGACGACGGGGCGGTGTTGTACTCGGGCGCCTGCGACCGCTCGATCCTAGTGTGGGAGCGAGAGGAGTTGGCGAACCACATGGCGGTCGTAGGGGCATTGCGGTGGCACGACAAGGCCATCCTCTGCCTCGCTTGTGTCAGGGACGTGCTCTTCAGCGGCAGCAGTGACCGGGTGGTAAAGATTTGGCAGAAGGAAGGAGAGGGGAAGGGCTATAGTTGCCTGGGCGTGATGGAGGGGCACGCGACAGGGGTGAGGTCGCTGGTGGCAGTCCGATTACCGACCGCGGCGGATGAGGAGATGACAATGGTGGGAGGGAGTGAGAAAAAGTGGATCTTATTTTAATTATTTTATAAATGATAAAATAATCCACGTAAGCATCTCTAAATACACGTAAGCAAAGTCAACTAAACTATATGCCACGTCGTCAGAACGTTAGCCACGTAGGATTTTTTTTAACGGCAAAGTCACGATTCGAAATCAAAGTGATATTTACAATTTTAAGGACCCATTTGAGTCGAAAAATAGTTGTGGAAAAAGTGAAAGGTCGGTCATAGTTGAGGGACCATTTTAGACTTTTTCTCGTTATAAATTTAGCATTAAATGCAAATGGAAGAGTACAAATATTTTTTTTCTTTCAAATATAATTTAGAAAGTGTGTTAATTAACTAAGATAAAAAATATAATTTTTTGAGAATTATAATTTTGTATAGGAAGTTGGGTTAATGACGCGGATTGCTGAAAAGATAATGACGTGGCGGAGCCTTGCGAAGTTAGAATAAGAGGAAGTCTGGATCCATCGTGTCGTGCCGTCTTCTCTCTTCGAAGCCGTATTCCTTGAACGCCTTTCCCCTCTCTCTGCCCCCAATTCCATCGCACTCGCTACCGTGATCTCTTCCGAAATCGTAAGATCTATTGTGATTTATTTTTCCTTTCATGTTTGGCCGTTAGTGATTCTTATTTTTTTTCACCATTTTATCGATCTCGGTTTCTTCGATTTATTTCTCTTTCGTTTCGTCTTGGTTTTCATCTTGTGACGGTCCTCCTTTTTAAGTGTCTAATAAGAGTCGAATCTTGTTGTTTTGGTACCTGTTTTCTGTTCACATCGGTTTTCTTCTTGCAATCGTGGATTCTTGATCATCGTCGAGGGTTAGGGCTTGGAGAATTGGAAATTGATCGGTTTTTCTTCCGTTAAATTGTCGCGATTGGTCGATCAATGGGTTTATCTGCTGAATCTATTTAGCTGCATAGGTTTTCCAGATTTCGCGGTCTTAGCTGAGATCGCAGCTAGCGATCACGATGAGCGAGGTATTTGATGGGTACGAGCGCCAGTACTGTGAGATTTCTGCGTCTCTCTCGAGGAAATGTACATCAGCTGCTCAACTCGATGGAGGTATCATTCTCTAGCGCATTTATTAAATTTCTTTTTTCACCGCTGTGGATAGTTGTTTATTAAATAAATATTTGGCAGAAAAAAAGAAGCAGAAGGTCTCGGAAATCAAATCAGGGCTGGATGAAGCTGAGAATTTGGTAATGCGCCTCTTTACCTTTATTTTAAAAAAAATTCTTAGACAAGTTCTGTCCTAAAACTTTGAAGGGTTGGCTTTGTAGATTCGGAAGATGGATCTTGAAGCCAGAAGCTTGCAACCGAGCATAAAGGCTGGTTTGCTGGCAAAACTGAGGGAATACAAGTCGGACCTTAACAATTTGAAGAGTGAACTTAAAAGGATTACCACTCCTAATCCTAATCAAGCTGCAAGAGAAGAGCTGCTGGAGTCTGGAATGGCTGACACACTAGCGGTATGATGTGCATTAGTTTTGTCAATTCATCTATGAATCTTTATCCGTTTAAGCATTTCATTGCCATTTCCATATTTTCTTGTTATTGATCCGATTGCTCTGTGTCATATGTTACTTTATCATTTACAATTGTGTTATGATTATCTTGTTATTTCAGACAGCTACTGTTGTTCCAAGTCCTTTAATAGGAAATCAAACAGAAAATTCATTTCTAGTTTCTTTACATTTATAATTATATTTTGACTATCTTTCTTAATTTCATTGTTCCTCATTCTTTTAGGGTTTATTTACTTGGGTGGATAAAAAATAGGACGGTAAGGAGAAATAAAATGAAAAAAATAGAAGAGAAGTGAAAGAAAATATACTTTCAAAAAAAAAAAAACAAAGTGAAAGGAAAGTAGGAAGGAAATATAGATATAGAGAAGCTAACTGTTTTGTTTGGTACACCAAAAAAATCTGTCCTCACTAGTCGAGATAAATGTTTGTTTGTATAATTTTACGTCAGTTCTTGATAGTCAAAATTACAACTTACAGACTCGCTACATTTGATTTCACCAAGTACATAGCAACATTAACATACGAGATGTGGACCTACATTTTAGCTTCAAACTTTACAAATGACTTTACTAGTGTTTTCTCATTGTATCCTTATGCTTATGGGCATTGGAGATACTTAATGATACATAGTGTTTCTCTTTTCCAACCGCATGTGCTATCTTTATTGTTATGCTGCAGTTCTCTGCTGATCAAAGGGGAAGGCTACTGATGTCGACAGAGAGACTCAATCAGTCTACGGAAAGGATAAAAGATAGCAGAAGGACAATATTGGAGACAGAAGAACTTGGTGTCTCAATTCTTCAAGACTTACATCAACAACGGCAGTCTCTCTTACATGCGCATGGCACAGTATGTTTCTATGCTACCAATCTTTGTTTAGTCACATGATTCATTCTATATATGTCAACATTTAATAATCTATATAAACATCCTAAGCTCATTCCTGTTGGACCACTTTGATAATGAAATTGGATTTTTTTTAAATTAAAAATATAATTAATGCTAACTGATGGAAGACAATTCAATATCAATACCTAGATTTAATATCAACAAATGTTAAAAGTCTAGTAATATATTAAAATGCATTCACTACTTTAACCTCTCATTAGATGTGATACCATGCTTTCACTTTTTTTCTAATCTCAATTGTTATTCAGTGAAGTTTGTGGTTGCTGAGGATTTCAGGTACATAAATTGTAAGAGATCAGTGTTTGTTCTTCTTTATGTATATTTATGTAGGTTTTGAGACACTCTTCATTCTACAGAACACATTAAGCAGATAGAATTGTCACAGAAATTTGTTGTGAACTCATTATAGCAAGTTGATTGTGCTTTTCATCTACAGTGTATACTCACAGTTCATTTTAAACAATTAAACTAGGAACCAATCATATCGTACTGGAGATAACTGCCTTGGTTTGCCATAAGATATAACTTTTATAATTCTTCCTTTGATGCTGAATTACTAGTCCATAGGAGCGAGGAATCTTTTGTGTATTGTATTAAATGATTTTGCTGACAAAGCCAAAAAACCCTATGCCTAGGCCACTATACATGTATTAGGTGGAATCTATATAAGTCGTACTAAAATGTTGTTAAATCTTTCTGTTGTATGGTTCCGCCTAGGGTTCAATCATTGGTTGGCTTCCACTTGAACCTTCTGGTACAATCTGATTCAACCTTAAGCCAAACCAATTAGTAATAAGTTGTATTTGGCACATGTTTTATAGAAAATTATTATACCTTTTTATACTTATTCAACAACCATGTAGTTTTAGCTAGAAGAAAGTTAATAAAACACTGCCTGATCTTAGCCTGAAGTTTGGTTTGGTTGTCTGTTCAAAAACATTCCTATCTGTGGGTGGTTAGCACTTTTATGCTATCCTAACTGCTCCAGCTGGACACTAATTAGGTATTTGGATATAGAATGCTCCATTAGTTGATGTCTTATTATTTTAATTGGAATGGCATTCTCTAGGAATGTCAAGGATTTATCTCAGTATTGAACTGTATGTATGTTGCGTTCTGTTAATTTATAGTAGGAATAACAAACGAGAGGTTAACCTTAGTTTATTATGTAAGCTTAATGTATGATGTTCAATGTGTTAATTTTGAGTGGATATGTTCTATGGTTTTCTTTGAGCTTCTTATTCACTGTTTCAGAGCTTCACATTGGTAGAATTTCTTGTGAGGTTTAAACACAGTGATATATCAAACTTTTCATGCATCTGCACATGGTCTGAGTCATGCTCCTTGATCTTAAAAAAGTCTCTGAGCAAGACCTTGCAGACAATAGATGACCACCTGACCTCTGGAATCATGTATCACTGATGAAGATCTCATTTGAACATAGAGTCTAGTTAAGTTGAACTACTTTACAGTATTAACTAGGTAATATTCTGGGTCACTCCAGACCCTTCATGACCCTCTCTTTGCTTAAGTTGTACGAGATAACTGTCAGATCCTATCCATTTGAGCTTGCACACTAATCAGGTTTTTCGATATAGAATAGTGGAAGTTGATCCGCTCGCCGAGCTTGAGCTCATTTCAGTTTAAATAGCATTATTATCTAGCATAGCTGGGCATTTCCTTATAGTCTTTCTGTATGAAACTTATGGAATAGTACATGAATGACTATATGCACAAGTATATAATTCGTTCATTTATCATGTGATATACATGAATTGATGATTCCTGAGTTTGGATTCAATGGCAGCTACATGGAGTTGACGATAATATTGGGAAGAGCAGAAAGATTCTCACAGCCATGACGAGGAGGATGGACAGGAACAAATGGATAATTGGAGGAATCATCATTGCTCTAATCCTAGCGATTCTTGTAATTCTATATTTCAAGCTTGCTCATTGAAACTTGTCGAACTTGTGTTTTCGGTTCGAATGATTGCTGTACAATTTGAATATAACAGCTTGGTATCTTATGGTGGCTTGATTTGCAAAGCTCTTTTGTTCGTGTGAAGCTCTTTTGCCCAATGTAACTGCAATTTAATTGAGGGGAGTGATTCTTCGATATAACTGGCATGTGTAGTCTATCCTTCCGTTGAACGGTGGCAGTGTTGTAAGTACACCTACATTCACGTATGATAATTGTATTATTGTTTTTACTACGCTTTGTTACACCCGATTTGAACTGAGAGCAAACGATGGTCTTTTCCTAATAAATCTGATCGTTTATTATGTATGTGCTCCCCGTTCACTAAAAAAGAAACTTCTGTTGCTTTAATGACTGCTAGTTCTTACAAATCCCATGTCCCCGACAGAATTCTCCTTGAATTCTTCAAATTCTTTTGGAGTTTATCTTGGAGACGATCTGTTCCAAGTCTTTTCCGACCTCTAGTGCAGGCCGCACGATCTTAGCAAAGTCAATAAGGCCTTCGTCTCCTCGATTCCTAAGGTGGAGGCTGCTGGGGATTTTCGAGACTTTCTGCTGATTGGCTTGGAATACAACTTGAGTAAAATCTTCTCCAAGTTATTGGCCCACCTCGTATGAAAGATCTTGTTGGGTCTTTTCAGTTTCCAGGGTACATTTCTTAAAGGTTGAAGCAACCTTAATAATTACATGCTTCTCTACAACACCTTTTGGACCTGCAAACATAAAAGTGAAGATAGTTTCTTAATTAAAGTGTACTTTGACAAAGCCTCTAACATTGTTGATTGGAGTTTTATTGTTCAATTGCACTGGGCCCTGAGTTTTTCGGATAAGTGGCTTTGTTGGTCGGAATACCTCCTAAGCACCACCGAGTCTTCTTTGCTTATTAACGGCAATGTTGGTAGGCTATTTGCACATTGAAGAAGCATTCGTTAAGGAAGTCCGTTGTCACCTTATCTCTTCATATTGGTCATGGAACGTCTCTCCCATTTTATTACCAATGCGGCGTGAAATGGCC
The DNA here is from genome assembly GCA_034359265.1 of Canna indica. Classification (NCBI taxonomy): domain Eukaryota; kingdom Viridiplantae; phylum Streptophyta; class Magnoliopsida; order Zingiberales; family Cannaceae; genus Canna; species Canna indica. Next base: position 51,519,422 of record CP136891.1, on the reverse strand, counting down.
TCTTCCTTGGGGTCTTGGAGAATATTGTGGATAGGGGATTACAAACTCCATCTAAGCCGATGAATTAGTCATTTTCTACAAGAATGATCGGCTTAAGCTTCTTGCCTCATTTGAGCTTGCATCTAGTCTAAAAATCAATAAGGACAAGACTTGTTTAATTCACATCCTTGGTAACGAAGTCCTTGCTCAAGAGATGACCAATTTGTTTCTTTACCATAATGCCATCTTTCTGATCAAATATTTGTGTCCATCACTATGTGCCGAAAATCTCAAAAAAGAGGGCTGTGTTCCACTTATCTCCTGCAGCGGTACGACATTGGGAAATTGACAAGGGAAATTGCTCTTGCAAGCTGATAGACTTAGTCTCGTCAAATCCTCTATCACAAGTCAACCATTCTGCTTGTTATCTTTAGAGCTCCCTCTAGGGTAGTCAGGAAAATTGATAAACGCATACACAAATTCTTCTGAACGGATTCCAACGACGTACTCCATAATGAAGTGTCTTGTTAAATGGCAATATTTGTTGACCCCTAAAGTTGATGGCGGTATGGGCATTATTGACCTTGTTGGCCTAAATTTTTAATCTTTGGCTTTAATCTCGATTTTGACGATAATAAACTCAAAACTAATATTTGAATGAGAAATATTTTCAGGTCTAAGTCAGGTCTAACTCGGAAGAAGATCAGCGAAATCGAAAAAATCGAAAGGATGTTGGTCGATGTGCTTGGAAGTCGGAGAATATTTAGGTTTAGATCTTAGGGTGTCTAGAATGAATGTATATCATCTTTATGATGTAAATATAATCCGAAACCCGAAATTGAGACTCAAAACCGAGAAAATAGAAATCGAAAAATCAACCCTAAACTTGAATATTGGTCGAATGTTAGCCGAAGCTCAATCGACCAAACATCGATCGAGGATTGACCGAACAACCCAACGACTCTTTTTCTAGCTGTTTCAATCCTTTGAGCCTGAGCCTTATAGTGTTATCTGCCCATATAAACACACTCCTAGCCTTCCTATGAACCCTTATGTGAGTGTGTTGCTATAAAGCTTAAACTTAAATTCGATTTTAACCCGTTCTTTCAATTATTAGACAAAACACAAATGATAACAAGTGAAAGCAAAGTAATAAGCAAGTAAGCACACAAAGAGCAATGCAAACACACGAGAATTTATAGTGGTTCGGCAACCCCGCCTACTCCACTACCTAAGCACCCACTAAGAATTTCAACCTAAATTCACTATTAAAGTTCCTTGCAATAAGAAATTTTGCATAGGAATGTCTTCGCCTTCTCCCCGAAGGCACCTTTCCACCTCTTCTCCAAGGACACTCTAAACCTAGTTTACAAATGTGGGTTTATGCCTTTACACCAAGACAACCACCCAACATTTGACCTAATCAACCAAGGTAAAAAACAACACTTCAAAGCTTACAATAAACAACAGAAAATACACAAGTAAATGAAGCAACAAATCAATACAAGTACTTATATAACTTGCTTAACTTCAGGTGCATTCGAGCTGTTGTTGCTTCGTTTCATTGGCACCATTTTACCAGAGAAGATCTCCATCTTCGAGTGACTAGCTCTAAAAAAAACTCAACACAATCTCCGGAGGTTTGCAAGTTAAAGCTACTTGCATTCTTTGTAGCTCTCTTCCAGAAGGCTACAAGCATCTTTTCGAGGAATGTAGTTATAATTGTGGATGGCTAGGAATATCTTCTTAGACTAATTAAAATAATTATTTTCAATCTGGATCTCATTCATGGGAACATACTAATGAATGTCAACAACTCATTGTTGCAAGAAAGAAGAAAGAAGTGTCTCTAGCAACAGCTCCTTTGGAAATAGTTTGGAGTGAGCGAAATCAGAGGTGTCTCTAGCAAGAAAGAAGAAGCCACACATGTCTTGCCATTGTTGCTAAATCTATGTAGTCCAATCTTGGTCCATTGTGGGTCCTATTGTCTTCGTCTGGGTCTTTTGTTCTAACTCCCCTTTTCTTTACCTCTTTCTTTTTTGTTTTTTTCTTTCTGTTTTTGAAGAAAACGAGATCAACTCCAGGGCACACAAGAATGAGCATTCGACACCTAGATGAAGAAGAGGATATATTTTTTATTCTGCAAAAAAGGTAGTGAAAAAAGAACAGTGTACATCGCGCCCTTTATACAACGCGGTATTATTTAAAAAAAACAACACTGAAGTTACCTAAATGCCCTTCAGGTATACAAGCTATTTATAATATGTAAGTTGTACAAGTAAGTAAATTTACTTATTCCTTTACTTATCTGTTATTTACTCCGCTGCTACTTCATGCGCATATTTTCTCTATTACTTCAAGCTTTGGTGCCTTGTGTTTTTGGTCACTGTTTCATCACTGATTCTTCAACACTCTTCAACACCCTCCCCTCAAGTTGGTACCGGAGAAGAGATTTTCCATTCCCAACATGGAATACATGCTCTTGTGTAATTGCCCTGGAAGTACTTTGGTTAATACATCAGCTGGCTGAAACTTTCTAGATATGTAAACTGGCTTAATAATCTTCTGCTGAAACTTTTCTCGAACATAGTAGCAATTAATATCTAAGTGTTTAGTTCTCTCATGGAACACTGGGTTTGCAGATATATGAAGGGCACTTTGATTGTCACAATAGATTGGTATTGGCTTCTCAAAAATAACCCCCAAATCTGTTAACAATTTGTTTGCCCAAATCATCTCAGCAGTAGCACTTGAGAGTGCTCTCAATTCACTTTCTATACTGGATTTGCTTACTGTTTGTTGTTTCTTGCACTTCCAGTTTATTAGAGAATCTCCAACCTTCACCCAATACCCTGATATAGATCTTCTAGTCAATCCACAACCACCCCAATCTGCATCGCAATATCCATCCAATCTGGATATTGGTTCTGCTTTGTATACCAGACCTAGTCCTGGTTCTCCTTTTAGATATTTTAGGATGCCAATAGCAGCTTGCCAATGTGATTGCTTTGGCTTTTGATTGAATTGGCTCAATAGATGCACATTGAACACAATGTCTGACCTGGTTATGGTCATATACATCAATTTGCCAATGAGTTTTTGATATTTGCTGTTGTCAATTAAGAACTTGTCTTCCTCAGTTTCTTCACTGTCAAGTTTGATCTTCAACTGCATTGGAGTTTCTCTGGGCTTGCAATCTTTTAGTTTGTATTCAGCCAATACATCTAGTATGTACTTTCTTTGACATACATGAATTCCTCTTTCATCCCTAAAGATTTCCAAGCCTAAGAAATAAGTTAACTTGCCAATGTCTTTGATGCTGAATTGCTCATTCAACTTTCTTTTCAGATGTGAAATTTCATCCTCATTTGTTCCTGTCAGTATAATATCATCAACGTACACTAGTATTATAGTTATCTCATCTTTTTCTCCCTTCTTAATAAACATGCAAGGATCTGATGTGCTTTGACTGTAACCTAGCAAGCTAAAACTTGAAGTCAACTTATGATACCATTGTCTTCCCGCTTGTTTAAGTCCATAAATGGACTTCATGAGTTTACAAACTGTCCCATCATTCGGATCACCAAAACTAGGTGGCTTGTCCATATAAACTTCCTCTTCTAAATTGCCATGTAGATAGACATTGTTGATGTCCAACTGATGCAATATCCAATCTTTAGATGCTGCCACACCAATAGAGCTCTTACAGTGGCCATTCTTGAGACTGGCGCAAAGGTTTCATGGTAGTCAATACCCTCAACTTGAGTGAAACCCTTAGCTACCAACCTTGATTTATACTTTTCAACCTTTCCTTCTGGATTGAATTTGGTGCGATATACCCATTTGCACCCTATAGTTCTCTTTCCCTATGACAGCTTACACAATTCCCATGTATGGTTAGTAGTTAAAGCATCTAATTCATGCTGCATGGATTTTATCCAAATAGGACTTTTAGAAGCAACTTCATAGGAAACTGGGTCAATATGTGTATCAATTACACTAAGGAATGCTTGATGTTTTGTTGGAAGTTTTGTTGGGTTGATGTATTTTCCAATGGGGTAAGGTGTAGTTTTCTCAATTTGTTTGGGTCCTGATTCCTTAAGTGAATTGTTGCATTGATAATCTAGGAGTTTCACTGGTTTCCTAATGATCCTATTACTCTTTCTAATTGGAACTTGAACTGGTTCAGGAACATCATTGCCACTTGCAGTACTACACTCTACTTCCTCTTCTTCATCTCCCTCATTTCTCCCAACATTCTCAATTTCCTCATTTGATTCAGTGCTTGACAATACAGCTGAGCTACCAGTAGGTATTGGTTTGGTTTTTGTGTGGGGATGGTTTGAATGAAAAGCTTCAGTGGTTTGGTTTGAAAGAAAAGTTTCAGTAATGTCACTGGTAGGAATTGGAACAGGAAAAATTGTTCCTTAAGGTGCTTCTGGATTGAATGGAAATATATGCTCTACAAAGGTAATGTCTATGGATATTAATATGGAGTTAGCTTTCAGGTCAAGTACCTTATAAGCCTTTCTTCCATATGGATATCCAAGGAATATGCATTCTCTGGACCTGGGATCAAACTTTGTTCTTCCTTCCTTGATGGTATTTACATAGCATAAACAACCGGATGTCCTGAGGTGTTTCAAGCTAGGAGGTTCATGATATAGCTCTTCATAGGGGCTTTTATTGTTGAGAATGGAGCTTGGTAACCTATTGATAAGATATGTTGCGGTCAATATACACTCTCCCCAATATTTCAATGGAACTTTGGATTGATATTTCAAACTTCTTGCAACCTCAAGTAGGTGTCTATGATTGCGCTCCACTCTAGCATTTTGTTGTGGAGATTCTACACAACTAAATTGGTGAATTATCCCTTGGTCTTTGAGAAAGGATTGAATGGCATGATTATTGAATTCACTGCCATTATCTAAATGAATGATTTTGATGGAAGCATTGAATTGAGTTTTCACAAGTTTGATGAAGCTAATAAATAGGTCTGGTACTTGGCTTTTTGTGGTGAAAAGGTAGGTCCAACAGTTCCTTGTATTGTCATCCACCAAAGTTAAGAAATAAGAGAAATTATTGTAAGTTGGAGCTCTATGCGGCCCCCAAACATCACGATGAAGAACATCAAATGGATTTTTTGCTTTATTCATGCTCAATGGAAGTGGTAGTCTACATTATTTTGCTAATGGACAAACATTGCAAAATTTTTTTGAACAATGCTTCAACTCAGGTATTACATAAGAAAGTAACTTCATTCTAGAATTTGAAATGTGACCTAGACGTAGATGCCAAATGGAAACACTATCTAATGAGATTGCTAGGGCTTGAACATCTTTGTTGTGGCTTTTGGTTGGTTGAGCTCCTGGAATCAAATACAAACCATTCACCTTTTTACCATTTCCCAAAATCCTCTTGGAGTGTAGGTCCTGTATGACAAAATTGGTTGGGTTAAAGGTAATGGAGCAATTCATTTCCTTTGTCAGTTTACTTACTGACATTAGATTGAATTTAAAATGTGGAGCTGACAATGTGTTGGGTAACTGGATATGTTTATTGACATAGGCTGTTCCAATGTGGGATATGTTTGTGGTTGAGCCATTTGGTAAAGATATTTTGCTGTCGGATGTAGGTTTCAAAATCCTATCTAGTGTTATATGGCTTGAGGCTATATGATCTGTAGCACCGCTATTTAATATCCAATTTCTAGATAAAATACATGCAGCCGAATTAAATTGATTACCTGCCATACTGGCTATGTGATTCTCTGTGTATTTGGACTCAGCAAACTTGTTCTGCAGCATGCTAAACAAGGCATTGAATTGTTCTTCATTCAGTCCACCTCTTGAGGTTTCAGCCACATTATTTCCTTCTTTTCCAACTGCTTGTTCATCATTTTTTCCACTCAGCCCAGCTTGCATTGCATTCACTAGTTTGTCACTGTACTTTTGTTTTCCCTTGAATAGTTTGTGCCCTGGTGGGTACCCTACCACCTTATAGCAGTATTCTTTCGAGTGTCCTGCCCTTTGACATATATCACAACACCTTCGATTATAGGGTTGATCCTTACTCTTGTTATATTTGAAATTTCCATGTCCTTGAACAGAATTGTTCAGAGCTACACTCTCCACTGTAATGGTGGAGTTTGAATTCACCTTTCTCTACATCTCTTCTTGCTCTAACATGCCATAGATTTGGTTAATGTCAGGCAAATGCTTCATCATCAGTATCTGCCCTCGAGTCCCGACATAGGAGTCATTTAACCCCATAAGGAACTGTGTGAGTCTATCCTTTACTTTGTACTCTCTCCTAGTTGGGCATTTGCAATACGAATTGATCTCCATTGCATCTAATTCATCCCAATGCCCTTTCAGTTTGGTATAATATGCTGATATTGACATTGCCCCTTGTCTGGTGGAACTTATTTGCATCTTGATATCGAAGATTCGTGGCTCGTTGCTTCCACCAAATCTAGCCTCAATATTAGTCCACATTTGTATTGCAGTTTCAACATACATTATACTGGGATTTAGCTCCGGTGAAATCGATTGGAGAAGCCAATACTTCACCATATCATCGCAACGTCTCCAAGCTCTGTAGTTCAGAGAAGTTTCTTATGGGATTTGAATCGATCCATTTACAAAACCGGTCTTGTTTTTCGCCGATAATGATATCATAATGGATCTTTTCCATGGTAGATAATTTTCGCTGCCAGAAAGTTTAATTGACACGAGCATCATACCTGGATGATCACTATTTTGTAACACAAATGGATCGTAGTCAATATCGTGCACTTCTTGTGAGTTTCCCCTTTCTGGATTAGCTTGCGATTCGCCAGATGCGGATCTGGATGAATTCGACCTCCGATTTCTGGCCATCTTTCTTCGATTGCTTTGCGAAATCTTTCAACTCGGTTGGATCGGTGCGATCTCTCAGTAATCAGCACCCCGCTCTGATACCATGAAGAAAACGAGATCAACTCTAGGGCACACAAGAATGAGCATTCGACACCCAGATGAAGAAGAGGATATATTTTTTATTCTGCAAAAAAGGTACTGAAAAAAGAACAAAGAGTACATCGCGCCCTTTATACAACGCGGTATTATTTTAAAAAAAACAACACTGAAGTTACCTAAATGCCCTTCAAGTATACAAGCTATTTATAATATGTAAGTTGTACAAGTAAGTAAATTTACTTATTCCTTTACTTATCTGTTATTTACTCTGCTGCTACTTCATGCGCCTATTTGCTCTGTTACTTCAAGCTTTGGTGCCTTGTGTTTTTGGTCACTGTTTCCTCACTGATTCTTCAACACTCTTCAACGGTTTTTTCCTTTTTATCCTCCTCTATACGTGTATGCTAATTAAGCACTCTTGAATTAATACAAGTTGCTTATGATTAAGAAAATGTATTATGTACGTGCTTGATCGAAAAAGAAAAAATGATATAAATAAAACACACAATTTAGAAAGTGTTCGAAATTTGCAAACATCCTAGAGTTAACGTCAATACTTCATTTTAAACACATATCATAGTATTTATTAGGGCTATAAAAGATACAATACATTCAAGAATCGCTAGTGAACATACTGGGGATTTGCGCTCATTTATGTTCACTTATATAATAAATAAACGAGTATAAATAAAATTTTCAAACTAGTTCAATAAACGAGCCGAGTTCAAACATAAACAAGCTCGACTTGATTATGTTCGCGAACATGCTCATTTAATGTGCGCAAAAGAGCTCATTTAAATACTCGTTTAATGTTCGTGAATAGTTCATTGATACGTGTATATATAATATTAACTATTGAAAGTTTAAAAGTGATAATTTTCTAATATAAATATAATAATATATCAATTTTTATTTTTAGTTTACATTATTGCATATTATTATCTTTTAGTACAAATTTAATTTAGTATAATTATTTTATATGATATTTTACTACTATTTTTTTTATTAAGTTATTTGTTTTGATTCGAGGTATCGTAGTTTACTAGTTTTAGAGAAAATTCAAAGTCCAAGCTGAATCAACTATACACTATTAGTAAATATTAAAAGTGGAAATCATATTTTTGGTCTCACAGTTTGTTCGAATTTTGGTTTTAGTCACCATAATTTTAAAATTTTGGTTTTAGTCCCCACACTTTATTTTCGTTTAGGATTTGGTCTTTGCCGTCACATGAGGTCTAAACGGAGCTGACGTGGATAAAAGGTGCTGATTGGACATTGTTGACATGGAGTCTGCAAGGACCAACTTTATAAACTATGATGACTACAACTAAAATTTTATAAACTATGATGACAAAAACTAAAATTCGAATAAACTATAGGGACCAAAATTATTATTTTTCCTAAAAAAATATAAAAAAACACAGGATATTTTTTAATTTATTTATAAATAATTATAATATTTAAAAATATTAAAATTGAGCACACTACCTAATTTACGTTAATTTGGGTGGATTTAAACCGATGCCATCATTAGGCATCATTTTTTATCAAGTAATTACCCTGATTTAGGGTGAATTCAGCAATGATTGTAGAATTCGAAAACTTGCTCTCCCGATCTACTCATCTCTTCACTGATCATCTTCTCACCTCCATTTTGATCCTAAATTTAGGGCATTCAAAGCGGTCTATATTAGATATTGAACGTCAAAAAATATCAATTTTCACTCTAACAAATGTCGGTTTTCCATGCATTTGTTGTAGTGGCAACACCATAATACAAGGTTATTGCTACGATTTTGTGAACATTGGACAACGCCGGGACGTGGGAGAGGAGATACTTGGCAACAGCTCTACATCAGCGTGCAGTTGCTGGCAGAATCGTCGAGAAGTGAGGGACGAGTACACGAGCAAGGTGTTGCTCTGTGGATTGGTCAGGGGTTCTCCAAGCCAGCTCCCTAATATTTGCCGGCCCGCTTCATCCACAATATTGGCCAATTCTTTAGTTTAATTAGGTGATGCAATGATTGAACTCTAATCTTAATGAATTTTAATTTTCTACATTAAAATAGCTTATGCAATACAAACTACACCCCAAAATATTACATTAATTAAATTTTAATTATGACATAATTTAATAAATCAATAATTATTTTTAGAAAAAATAATAAATTTGATATCTATAGTTTACTTGAATTTTGATTTTAGTCCTCATAGTTTATAAAATTTTGATTTTAGTTCTCACGGTTTACAAAGTTGGTTCCTGCAGACTCCACGTCAGCAATGCCTAGTCAGCACTTGTTATCCACGTCAGCTCTGTTTAGGCCTCATATGACGGCAGGGACCAAATCCTAAATGGAAATAAAGTGTGGAGACTAAAACTAATATTTTGAAATTATAGGAACTAAAATCAAAATTCGAGCAAGCTGTGGGGACCAAAAGTATGATTTTCTCATATTAAAAATAACTTTTGTATTAAAAGAAAATCCAAATGTTATTATTATTACTTTTAAATTGTACTTTTTTGTCTTAATTTGATTTAATTTTTGAGTAATTTCATTAAAATTGGTTTGATTTAATCTTGAGATAAATTCAATATCGGAATATATATTAAATTACCTGAATATATCATGAACTCTAGGATTTTTCACATTTGTGAGTTGTATTTTATTTGTCTCAATTGAATCTTGTACTCTCGAATTTGTTCCATGTGGTGTGCTTACGTGTTCAAAAAATAATATTTTATTCTATTTCTTAACCAAAGCCCCAACTCATCACCCCGTCATTTGTTAATAATTTTTTTATTCAATAAAGTCCACATCATCACCTGACCCCTCTTCTTGTTTATACACTGCAACCTGATTCCCTAAACCCTAAAAAATCCGAACTTGTCGCAGATCATATTGCTTGCATTCCCTCTTGCCAGTCGTCGGTCTGTTGCTTGCATTTCGTCTCATTGGCGTTGACAGGCCTTCTTCTATTGCCGCACGAACCTGTCAAGCTGCGATCGTTGACACTAGGTATGCCCTGAGGACACTGAGGTAAGTAGGAGCTCGAAATGGGGCATTTTACATATGTAGACTGATATTTAAATGATGATATCAAGTTGTTGATTTCAGGCCGAATCATATGCTTGAAAAGGGGCATTTTATAATGAAATTAATTTCTTGATTGGAATTATATGGCTAATATTATATGACTGGAATTAATTTCTTGCTTGGAATAAATTCCTTGATTTCATATGCTAATATCATATGGCTGAAATTCCTCTCTTTAATTAGGACTTAACTTCTATAATACGGCTAAAAGATCAAAAAACAGAGAATGAGAAAGCATCTATATCCTCAAAATTTTGCTAGGCCTATGTGTCATCATTCTATTGAAGCTAAGTTGTTAACTTCAAACATCAAAAAAAAATCTGGAAAAAAAATTAGGAGGTGTGTCCACTAAAAGGTATACTCTACATTGTAAAGATAGTATTATTTGAGTGGTTCAATTTATTTCCTTAATTGAACATAACATATTTTTTGTAGGGCCAAGATAATTGTGGGTTTTTTGTTTGGCAAGACTCTGAATTTTTAGAATGAGGAAAGGAAGTTATTTGGCACCCAACAAAGGATATTGATGTTATTCACAAAAGATCTACCAATTTGAAAAGAATATCAACCTACTGGAGTACAAATATGAACATTTTAAATCGCATAATAGAATATTGAAGATGCTTATTTGTTTTATTGTATATGCTTGGATGATGTTCCATGTAAACAATGTAATTTGAGCATAGTGGATTATGTTTTATGGACAAGAATTATATTTTAAGATGTCTATGGCACATCGGATCTCGTTGTTCGGCTAATTTATCCTCCCTTGTCACGATGGCCACTAGTTTCCCTTGGGGGTGTCCTGCTCCGACTTCAGCATCGAGAGTTACAATTATGCATGTCTCGACTACGACAGCGACTTTGACTTTTCATCTTGTGGTTGATAAAGCGGTCGAGGTGGCCATGCCGTATCAGTAGCCCAATCTGATCCTTGAAGATTATACATTACTCTGTGGTGTGGCCATATGTGCGGTGGAACTCACAATTTTTACTCTTATATGCATTAGTTGGGACCTTCTACTTTTCGACATTAGAAGGTACTTAATCAGATTTGTGCTGCAGATTTCCAGAGGATAGTCTCCCTTCTTGCATTGAATGGGGTGTAGTCATGATACTTGGAAAGGAATTGGTTGATAAAGGCTTGAGAGAGCTCTGGGATGTCGTGGATTGACCCCGCTGGGAGGGTGGAGAACCACAAGAGTACAGCCTTCTCCAGCAAAGTGGGAAAAGCTCGCAGAGGAAGGGGTCAATAGCGCCGTTGAGGAGCATCATAGACTTGAACATCGTCACAGTGGTAGGATTGCTTGTGTCATCATAGGGATGGAAAGTGATCAGCAGCTTGAAGTTATCTGCAAGACTCGCCGCAATGATATGCTCTATGAACGGTCCTGAGTCGACTAGAGGGTAGGGCTGTCCATGGTTCGGTTCAAACCGAACCGAACCGAAAAACCGAATCGAATTTTTCGGTTCGGTTCGGTTTCAACCATGTGGGTTTGGTTCTTTGACCCGAACCGAACCGAAATTTGAATTTCGGTTCGGATTCGGTTTTCGAAATTCGGGAACCGACCCGAACCGAAAACCGAATTAATTAAAAAAATAATTTTTTTTTAATTTTTAACAGAATTACTTAAATAGGTATTAAGTAATTATTTTTAATTTTTAATTTTTAATTAAAATAATTAAAATTTCGGTTTTCGGGTTGAAAACCGAACCGAACCGAATAATTTCGGTTCGGGTTAAATCGGTTTAGGTATAGTTCGGTTCAGGTTCGGGTTGGAATTCGGGTATAAAAAAATTTCGATTTGGGCTTGTTCGGTTCGGTTCGGTTCGAACCGAATGGACAGCCCTACTAGAGGGTGATGGGTGGCCTCTGTGGTCTTGGTCATCTCCCTATGGTGTTGTGTTTGGGAAATCTCATCTTCTCCATGATAGGTATTGCCTTCACGTTCAAACGGCGGCATTTGTGCTCAGTCTGGTGTTGTTCTCTGGATTATGTCATCAACTTGGGCCGCTAGCCTCTAGTTCTGCTCCATGAGATCGTTGATCATGCATCGTGATTCTTCCATGGTTGGGTCGGTGACAACTAGAGTGCCATTCCTGTCCGCGTTAGCGTTGCGCGACGGGGCAGGGATGTTGTTGCTAGGTTATTGGCAATTGTTGGTAACGACGTTGGCCTGACTCCGTGTATCAGCCATGGTGGGGAAGGTAAGATATTTTTGGACCCACAATGGGTGCCAAGTATTCTCGTCTGAGATCGAATGAGCTGCTTGCAAGCCTTCCTGGTTCCCGACTGGATGTAGCTATGGGGCGACCAGCAAAGACACTCCGACGTTCAAATAAGAACGTATCTGGGGTGATGTCTATAAAAATTAGATTCTAGAGATACCTGAAGATGTCAAATTTTGCTTATAAGGTAAGTTTTTAATGAGATATATTCGACGAGGATTTCACCTCAATTATCACGACAATATGCATAAAGGGAGTCAATTTCGAATTGTGCACATTTAATTGTGTTGTGATTATATTTAAATTTTTTGGATATATACCAAAGATAAAAACACCCTCATGGTGACTAGTTGGAGCCCCCGAACCTGACTTGGGCCGACCCGAGTTCTTGAGTGGCTAGGGCGAGCTGGACTTCATGGGCTCATCGAAAAGGCCCGAGCGTCTAGTTTGGTCGAGCACTAATAGAGTAATCAAACTTTAGATTTTTTTCATTAATTGTTTGATTGTTGACGTTTTTTTAATATATTTAAAAATAATAATACAACATGTCATCAAACCTTTTTAAAAAATATAAAAAAATTAATTAATAAATCTAGCACAATCTTTCATCATTTTCTCAAATTTATGTTAAACTTTTATTTTCATGGTTAAGGATCGTGTACTTTGTGTTTGTTTTAATTATATTCTATCGTCAAGCAATCATCTAAGCGATATTACTAATATAGGTAATCAAGTCAAAAGTTGAGTCAACATACCAAATATATTTAAAAATAAAAATAATAAAATATCATATTATCAAATGTTTTTAAAAATTATATATTTTATTCATTTTTTAATCAACATTTCCTTACCTTCTCAACAATCACCATAACCTCACTGCATTGTTGTCGATCGAACCTAAAACAGTCATCACTCACACTAACAACTAACTAATTATATCTCCTTACCTTCTCAACAATCACCCTAACCTCACTGCATTGTTGTCGATCGAACCTAAAACTGTCATCACTCATACTAACTACTAACTAACTATATCGTTGTCGATCGGACCTAAAACTGTCACCACTCGCACTAACTCTGCATCATTTCTTAGATTAATTATGATAAAATTGTATAAGAAAATAGCTTCAATAGTTGTAAGCTAGAGGCACTAGATCCAGATCTCTTGAATCTAGAAATATAACGTAGGTTAGGTAATAGGATAGCGATTAAGATAATAACTAGAGGTCCTTCCTTTCCTCTTACTAGCTCTCGAAGGTAATAGTTAATAGCAGTAGTGTTAGAAATCACATAACTAACTGAAAATGATACAGCCAATCAGTAGTGTTAATGATAATTCTAGGTCTAAATAAGGACGACACAAAGAGAAAAGCTGAGTGTCGGGGATGAAAGAAAACGCTAATATATAAGAAATTAATTATAATTTTTTAAAATGATTGATGACATAATATTTTATTATTTTAAAATGAAATTTTTATTTAAAAAAACTGATTAAACTTTTGACCTAATTAGTGTCACTCAATATCCTAACGACTAAATACTCAATATCCTAACCCACTAAATTGATGATAAGTTGATAATAGAACATAATTGAAACAAAACCATAATCTAATTGATTTTAAAAGCTTGAGACTATACTTCTGACATAAACATCCAAATAGCTAATTTAACGTCTGCCAAACCATATGATAGTGCTAAAGCAAATCAAAAAGTCAAGCAATTTTTTTTTTAAAAAATCTTGTTGAATGTCAAAATAAATTTAGTAATTAACCTTAACTTACACTGCATGGAGCAGTTGCTAAAGTTTGTAATCAGACAAACCCATGACCAACTACATTTCAAATGTAACTTATAGCCTGAGCTTAATACATGGTGATAACAATTGCCGTAGATGAATATATATATATATATATATATATGATTAATTATTATAATAGCAAATATGCAATGCCTTACTCGGACTAAATACTTCTAGTCATTTAAATCATTATTGCTTTGGAATTGGGTTGCCACAATAACACCAAACCACAATAAATAAATATGGGCAACGCAATCGATCAAGATCTGGCAGAGATAATATGGGGATCTAATAAACTTCGCAATTTCCGGATTTTATCCTTCTACCTTTAGGATACAGAGTTGCAGCAAAGCCAGAGGGAGCACCTAAATATGGGTTCACATTATATTAAGCATTAACTGAGCACGTCCAAGGGACGAGAAAACTTCATTGAGAAATTAGAGCAGAACAGTATGCTCCTAGTCATAGTCTGGTGTTTCCTCACCATGGATAATGATGCCATTGCAATTGCAAATGATTCAACTTACATAAATCGAAAACAAATTTGGAGCTTTACAATAGGACATGAACAGAAATGTCATTTTATCCTTTGACACAGAGCGGCTCAACTCTGTACACTTTCTATACTCTCAGCTTCAACATCAACATATCTTAGTTAATTCCACCACTGTTCTAAGAATGACTCTTTTCCCCTCAATTTTCATCTCTTTCTCCTATTGCTTTCAATACTAGACCAATAATCTCAGCCTTCTAATAAGCAGATGATATGGATACTTAAATGGCCAATCTAACTTTGCAGGGAAATACGTTATTGCCGTAAATAATGTTAATTAAACAGAGTAATCACCAGAAAACAAATACTATAGATCTAATTCCAGCTTATACCTTCTGTGAAAACACATGATCAAACATAAGACTAGCAAAAAACTAAATAACATATCTGAGCACCGAATAAGCAGAAACTTTTTGAACAAATGAGGATATAATCAACTTGAAAAGGAATTGAAATTAGAGTCAATGAGTGGCATAATCCAATACATAAACTGGTAAACAAAATTACTATAATCAAGATCTTACATCCTTAACTAAGCATCATATTAAGCGAAGCGAACACTAGTTATCTTTACTTCTCGGAAGAGTTGGGCCCCCTCTTCTTCCCGAATCCAACAACTGAACAATGCAAGATAAAGAAGAATTAACACCAAATAAATACTGAGTGCCAGGAAAAAAACGCTAATCTTATGGGAGAATTCCATCATGATGAAAGAAACCAAACTCTGCTCGGGAAAAAAGAGAGAGAGAGCTAGTGATCGAGGTTGTAGAGAGAAAGAAAGGGCACCTGCGGTGACAAAGCGGCGGTTGTACTGCATGCGCTTGTGGGCTCTGCCCCTCGGTTTCTTCTTCTTGTCTTGCTTCGTCACCTTGGGCGTCTGCCCTCTAACCTTCCCGGCGCGAGCCAGAGATCCGTGCACCTTACCTGTACATCGATAAGAAAGAAATTGATCCGCCATCAACAGGAGAGAAAAAAATGGATGAAGAAAGGCGGAAAACAAGATGAATCATCACGGAGTAGCTTACCCATGACGTTGATCCGGCGGATGGATGGTTATTCCAAGGCTTGCGGCGAAGAGGAGAGGGAGAAGTGACCGCTGCAAGGCAATCCGACTTAGGGTTGAGTTTGGGACTAGGGGATTTTATAGAGCACGATGTGCACGTGCCTTGCCAACTACTAGTAGTTTTTATACAAAATATAATTCTATATTTTTTTCAATATTAATGTTATTAATTTTGACACAACTTTTTCAATTTATATCTATTTTTTAAACAAAGATAGAAAGTTACGGTAGAAGATTATACTAGGATTAAAATCCTAAATCTCTAGACAACATACAACATGTTGCCACCAATTGTGCTACCCATAGTTGGACGTTTTCAATTTATATCAGACCACAGTATACACATTATTATTTATATCTGACGTGGTATTTAAATATGAAACACTAAAACAATATCAAATCACCGATCCTTCCTCTCGTTTCGCTTTGTAATCACCCACATTTCGATGTCAAACTAATCGTGTACTCTCGTATTGGGCGCTGTCATATGAATATAATTTAATTTAGATAATTCATAAATTAAAAATAAATTATTATTTTAAATATTTTATTGCAAACATAAATATTACATAAAATGAATTTAACAAAGTTTCATAATTATACTCAAGTAGTTAGAAGGAAATAATAAAATCAATTTTGATAAATATTCGATTTCCTCGCTCGTGTGTTGCTTCGCTCGCTTTGGCGACACTAAGGGCGATTCCATGGCGACGAAAAACCCTAGGGTTTCCTCGCCCCCGCTGCTGCCTCCTTGTCCCCCCGATGGTCCTCGTCGCCCCTCCCCTTCTTCCATTCCATCATCTGCAAGCCCTAAAGGTGCTTCCTCCTCGTCGTCTCCGTTGAGAAATGGTAATAACCAGACTTCGCCCTTCTCTTCGTTGGCGCCATCTTCTCCGAAAGTCTGTTGAGTCTCCCCTTCCCCACCAGTAGCCCAGAAGCTTGAATCTTGGGCTCAGATATTGCGTCGCGAAAACCTAATCCCCATATTAGGGTTTTGTCGGCTACTCTCTCAAAAATTTAATCGGCCACCTTAATTTGACCGAGTTTCTTTCACTTCGGAGCAAACTCAGGCATGGAGACAACCTTGGGAGAAAAATCTTATAGGTAAATTCTTAAGCAAACCTCCTTCTCTCGAAATTGTGAAAAATTGGGCTTCTCGTAATTGGTTTTCTGCTAGTTTTTAATTTGTCTTGGATTTGGACGATTTTTTGTTTTTGTTTTTAGATTTGATTCTATCGAATTAGCTAATCTCGTGCTTACTAGCGGTCCCTGAATTTTAGGAGGGGATGTTTTGCGTCTTATGCCTTGCAAGCCTATGTTTAGGCCGTGGGAAGAAAATTTTAATACAACTCCTGTCTGGATTCGTTTTCAATCTCTTCCGCTCGAATTTTGGAACCAGAAGTCAGTTTTTTCGATTGCTCACAATTTTAGTAAAGTCTTGCGAGTAGATGATCGTTCTTTTGTGTATGAGCGTGGTCGCTACATACGCGTCTATGTCAAAATTAATCTTGCTTTGCCCATTAAACAGGGCATTTGGATATCGGTTGATGATTCTAAATTTTTTCAACCTATTTGTTTATGAAAATCTTCCTATAATATGTTTTCAATGTGGTGTGATAGGGCATCGTGAGAACAATTGCCCTGTTATTTTAAATCATTCCACAAATTCCTCTCTGAATCCTAGTGTTGATTCTTCATCAAATGTTCTTCCGGTATTAAAAATACTTCGACTATTTAGGATTCTAATTTCTCCATGCCTATGGATACTTCGGCCCCTCCTTCTGGTACATATATCTCTACTAGAGCCGGCTTGTGACCCATGGATTCAAGTCCAACATCGAAGTTTCAATCGATGGAGCCCTCGTAGTGCGCGTTCTCCCTTGGGAGATAATCGTACTCGGGCTAGTGAGCAGGACAAATCCAATTTGGATCCTCCTCGCAAGATGGATAATGTTCCAAGTTATTCAAAAAGCAATAATAAATCCCATTCATCTCCTGACAAAGGTAAAAATGTAAATATTACTTCTGTTAATTCCCCTATTATTCCTTCTAATGGTAAGCTAGCATGAACTGTTGAGAAATCTAATTTTAATTCTAGTCCTACCATCTCTAATAGCAATTTAAATTCCCATACTTTAAATGATGCTTTAGTTGGTAGTTCTAATCATTATAATCAGGATGCTAATATTGTGAATATGGATCAAGATCTCACCTTCTCTTTCAAACCACCTGATTCCAAAACTTTAGAACAATTAGCTGATCAAATGAATGTTGTTTTCAATGTTAATAATCAACACCCTGCATGTGCTTCCTCTTCTATAATTTCTAGGAAGAAAAGTCCTAAATCCCGTAAACCCAAAAATCCTCTAGGACCTAGGGTTGCAGGATCAAATAAATTTAAGAGGCAAAGGTCCCATAATAATACATATAAAACACCCCTTCTGAGGGAGATAGCACTCTTGTTGAGTTTCAATCTCCTAATCCTTTTACTTTATTAGATGAATGTCCTTAATTGGAATGTTATGGGTGCTGATAGAAGACCTGTTAATTTTTTTTTTTTTTTCATATTAGAAATGCTAATGTTAAAATTCTTTATCTTCAAGAGATTCATCTCGATGAAACCAAAGCTAATAAGCCCATTCAGCCTAGTTCAGGTGCTTCTGGATGCATTTTAATAGCTTGGGATTCTTTTGTAGTTAAAGCTCAAAGTATCTCTATTTCTTCTCAAATTCTCCATATTGTAATCCAATTAGACAAAATCGAACCTTTTTTGCTTTCTAGTGTTTATGCTAATACTGGCCCTAGAATAAGATCTACTATATGGAATTCTTTTTTGAATATTGTCTGCTCTAATTTTTCTTGGTTGATTATGAGAGATTTCAATTGTATCTTAAATGCTGGTGATAAATATGGTGGTTTGCCTTTCAAATTTTCAAAACTTGTTCTAGATTTCACTGCTTTTATTCATCATGCTAGCTTAATTGATTTAGGATTCTTTGGTCCTAAATATACTTGGTCAAATAATCGCAAATGTGCAGCTAAAATTTTAATAAGATTAGATAGATTATTCTCAAATCCTGATTGGCTCCACTTTTATGGACATTGTTTGATTAAACACTCAAACAAAGGTATCCCTGATCATAATCCATTATTAATTACTATTCCTTCTCACCCCCAAGCTAGGAGTAAATTTTTTAAATTCCAGAATTTTTGATTAGAATACGAAGACAATCATGAAATTGTTAGAAATGCTTGGTCTTCTAATTCTTCTCATAATAGGGTTATCCTTTTCAATTCCAAATTAAATAACACTAGAGGAGCCTTGGCTCATTGGAACAATGTAATACTCGGGATTTTCCTAACATATAAGTTTTATGTGGTGCAGCGCACGGGATCGGGAATAGCCGGGTTGAGTCACGAGAATCGACACTAATGGTAGGTATAACTTAATTGGTCGACTCTCGAAGCATGTTGTATGACTTATGTGTTAGATTGATTTAAGTTGGGATGGAATCGTGTTACGGGTTGAGTTGGGGTTCGATTCAGACTTGGGTTGCGTTGAGTAATGAGACTTAAGTCTTGAGGGCACTTTGGTCAAAAGCCAAAGGAGGGGTGAATAAAACCCTTGACCTCAAGCCGCCGTGCGGCTCAATGAGAGAGAGCCGCAGAAAGCCCGAGGGAAAGGGAGGGAGATCTTGTGGACGGCGCCGATCTCGCGTCGTCGTCAAAGAAGCCGGGATTTGTCTTCATCGAGTCCACCTTTGCGTCTGATTGAGGTGAGTGGTTGGTTTATTAGAAAGGGGAGGCGGGTGGCCGAACCTTGGAAGTCTTGTAATCGAGTTTTACGCGATGCTTCTTGCCGATTGATGTGGTTTCTCGTGTTTGGACTTCGGATGATTCGCATAGCTGTGATTATGTTTTTTTTTAATCGTATTTTATGTGATTTAGGGGTTGGCCGCATAGTGGAAAAAGGGGGAAGATCATGCCAAAATTTTCCCCAATTTCCTAGAGCGGCTTATAACCCATGGATCGTCTTCTTTTTGTTAAATATCATATCCTTAGATTGATGCACAAGAATTGTCGCCGAAAGCATGCCCTTCCTACCTAGAAGGCTCGGCCGAGCAAGGTGTTACCCTGTTCAAGTTTCGGCCGAGCAAGAGTAAGGGTGGAACTGAAAGATTGATTGAAGTATTCATGCTAGATTTCAAGTTGGGTTGTTTTGATTCATGCTTACATGCTTGGTGTTAAATTGTATTTATGTTATGAGATTTCTCGCTCATCATATGAATTGTTAGTAGCGATAGATCTGGATTATCATGTTTAAGGAAATGTTCTTGTTATTGTATACATGGTTAGGATTTAGTATAGCATGCGAATCATGGAAAGGTTACGATTATATTCTAATCATACCATGTTGTACTACTTGTTTCCTTACTACGAATTTAGCTATAATCGCTGAAATTAATCTCTTGCTCTAGCATTCATTTAGTTACCATTGTTGATATTTAATTTTGGTGATTATTGTTGGTGACTTTTGCTATTAATTATTGTTGATAAGGGTAGGCCACATTCTTCGCTATATTTCGTTTACTTAACTAAATAAAGTAGGAAGGATTTCTATACCCATGAATGGTAGTTACCCCGAGAAACAAAATACATACACTAGGTGTCATACCTAGGGATAGACAACGAACCTTAGCGTTCGGCTGGTACGATCTGAGGGAAGTCTTGGATGGGGGCACTGCCCGGATAAACCTAGATGAAATTATTACTGAAACATTAATAGTGTACTGTGATTGAGATGGTCTATTGAGGTGTGTCATCAGCAGAACGACACCACACATCTTAGCGGTGATAGGGTCTTGAGATTGCACCAGCGGGCTCGCTAGGTGTTAGACCCGAGTGGTGGAGGATCTTGAGATTCCGTCAGTGGGCCACGCTGATGGTATACCCGAGTCGGGTGGGACTAGCTATCCCTAACCCGGAGGGTTCCAAAGACTAGTAGCCATCCTAGTTGACGGACCCAAGATTGATTGTTTTGTACATTATATGCCTCATTAGGCTAGTTGAGAAGGCTGGTTCGGCCTGGTTTGATAGGGTTGGAAGCCTGGTATGGCCGAACCACACCCCCCCCCCTCCCACACACGAATAGGCCCATAGTGTACCATAGTGGCCCAAGGAGGCCACTTCAATCACTTTGGTGACTTGACATGTTGTTTAGCTTAAATTCCTTGACTGTACCATACTGTTGTATATGTTACCTTAACCAGGATTTAAGTGGAGGTTCGAGAGAATTACTCATTGAGTTCCTCATGGACTCACAATTTGTTTATTGTTGTTTTGTAGAGCCCGGTTCGTGAGGTACGGCATGGTGGCATGGCGCAGCTAGAGTGCAGGTGGAGGCATAGATCTCGTAGCAGACGTCCATAGAGTCGTAGTCGTTTTATTAGGGTTGATGGTCATGCACTGAGTGGTCTGTTGGCTTTAGGTTTTAAACCTTAGCCTTAATCTCGGTTTTAATGGTTTTGATGATAACAAACATGGGACTAATGATTTCATTGAGAATATCTTTTAGGCTCCATATCAATTAGCATTCGATGTCCTCGATCAAAAATATCGAAAGAAATCAAAAATCAGAAGGACATTGATCGTCGCGCTCGGGTTCGTCGCGAAAATCTCTCAAAGATCGACGTGTGCAACAAAGACGTATTGGACGAGCTCAAGGATCACATAAAAGCTCTCCAAGTTGATGTGCGTTAAAAGCCGAAACCTAAAAATGAAGTGCGGAAGAAAAAGGTTGAAGAAATCAATCTCAGCTTAGGTTTGGTTGACCTGGCGGTCGATCGAACATAGGGAAGAAAAATCGCAGTAGCTACTTCGGTCGATCGGGCGGTCAACCGATTGAAGCCCAATTTGGGCAGTAGCTCGGGCGGTCGACCTGTCGATCGACCCGACCTGCATTTTTTGAAGACGTGAGATCGTGTCGGTTGACCGACGGGTCGACCGAAGGGTGGATCGATATTTTCACGTCTGGGCGGTCGACCCGTCGGTCGACCGACCACAGAGAGAGGAGAAGTGATCGAATTACCGGTCAATAGGTCGATCGACCGACCATTCAATCGGCGGCTTGCAATGGATAGTTTTCTATCCGTTGAAGCTGTCGTTTCTTCAGCAGGGTATAAATATACCCTCATATGATTCATTTAATTTTCTTCCTTGATTTCTACAGAAATTATTGCGACATCAAAGGGAAGATCCAAGCCTTCCAAACGATCAACGCTTGCGCCCTGTTTCTTTCCGCGGCAATCTTTTTCAAGCGCAAAAGCTGGGCTCAACTCTGTTGATTCAAGCTCTATTACTTGAAGAGTTGAAGGCGCCAAATGCTTGCAAAAGAGCTCATTCTATTGGTGTTATTCTTATCTCTTTTGATTGTAATTATACCTGTTATTTGAACTATTTTTATTTGTGCGTGTGAAGACCATGTGTTTGGTCTTGAGTGTATAAGTGGTTATCTGGTGTTAGGTGTAAAGCCACTTCTGTAAACTTAGTATTTACTAGGATTAGTTTAGTTGTCCCTTAGGGTTGAGGTGGAAGAGGACTCTCGATAAGAAGTCGGTGACTTCCAGGTGTGGAAGTGCCTTAGGTCGAGAGTGCGTCTCTTCAGTGAAAAGTTCTCTGTGTAAGGGAAACCGAATTAATCTAGTAAAACTAGTTTGAAAATCCTAAGCGGGGTGCTTAGGTAGTGGAGTAGGCATTGGGGCCGAACCACTATAAATTACTGTGTTTGCATTGATTGATTGATTGCTTCGATTGCTTAATCATTTATCGCTTCCGCATCCAATCGTTAAATTGTAAATTCCCTAAACTAATCAAGAAACGATTAAAATCGAATTTAAGCTAATAGATTTAGTAAACACACTATTCACCCCCCCTATAGTGTTGCCATTTCGCCCACAATTCGTCTCGATCTTGAAATGGTTGTAGAGTTGGTAGCGTCTACACCCCCTAGGTTCGATAACTCAAACTTTGGTCTTTGGAAATATAGGATGTACACCTATTTAAAGACTAAAGGGTTTGGAGTCTTTAACATGTTACATTGGGAATTCATTGAACCTAAGGATGATATGCATGCTTGGAGTGAAATGGATAAGAAAATGTTTAAGTATAATGGAGATACCATGAATTGTATTCTTTGTACATTACCAAATGACATCTTAGAAAAAGTCATGCATTGTTCTTCGGCTTTTGATTTATGGGTCTCGTTAAATATTTTGTATGATTATGCCAAAACCGAAGAAATTTGCACTTTTGATGAAGGTGGTGATGACAATGGTCACACATCTATTACTAATCATGGTTTTGATGCCCATAGCTCTTCTAGTCAAAGAAGTAGCACCAAGAGCCGAAAAAGAAGAGTAATATGTCATGCTTGCAAAGAGAAGGGGCATGTGAAGAAAAATTGCCCAAGCATGAAGAACAAAACAAGGAAAAGGTCAAGTGCTTCCACCTCCACCTCTCACACATTTGAAGCACCCTCTAGCAATGACTATGAAGCTACTTCAAAAGTTTGCCTTATAAGTACCAAAGATGAGGTACACTCTTCTCCTTCTTGTCATAATAATAATAATGTTAGTACTAGCTCATCTAGTTCATTCAATATGACATATGAAGAACTAGTTGATGAATGTCAAAAAATGTATGCCTTGCTTGTTAGAAAAGATAATGAAAATAAAAGATTGAAAAATGAAAATGTGATGCTTAATTCTCATTTGCATGAATCCAAACTAGAAAATGAAAAATTGTGATCTAGGTCATTTGATTCATGCCATGAAAATGTAGAACATGAGCTTAAGGATTTGAAGCTTAAAAATAATAATTTAGAAAATGAGAATTGCAAGTTAAAATCTCAATTGCATGCATTGCATAATCCATAGATGATTTGAAAAATGAGATGTTGATTTTGAGTAAGAAAGTTAATACTTCCTCTTTTAACTCTAAACATCAAAATGTCTCATTTAGAAAACCTCAAAAGAAAATGTTTTATCTAAGAATGCCCATGCTCATCATGCCTCTCATGCCATGCATTCTACCATTAGACCTCATAATTATGAGAAGATGAATGAGGTTTCTAAGAATGCTAATACTTATCATGTTTCACATGACAAGCATTCTAAAAATAAATCTCATGTCCATAACAAAAATAAAAAGAAATTTAATGGACATTGTTTTTGTTGTGGTATTTATGGTCATGCAATTCATGATTGTGCATTTAAAAGAAATCCAAGTGTTGCTAAGACACTTTGGATTCCTAGGCTAACTCACCAACAAGGACCCAAAGCTATTTGGGTACCAAAGATTTCATCTTCTTTTGTATGGGGAGCTACCACACAAGGATGAATGAGAAGTGGTGTATTGGAGTTGACCATGGACTTGAATGATGAATCTTTCCTTGGTTGCAACTTCAAGCTACCTTGATGCCCTAGGTAAAGTTGGCATCAAAACTATTCCGGTATCATCTTCTAACTTGCATTGCTTAATCTTAGTTGAAGATTATGATACCATGTTTAGATTGAGTTGTTTTCCGCGCTCTTGCAAAAGAGTTCTTTTGAAAATGTTTTTGATTTTGATATCCCGGTCTCCTCGGAGACCCAGGTGGCTTGTAATGGGCCTAAGCGACCTTGCGGTTCTAAATCGTAGGCTCATTGTGGCTTTCGGTTTTCAACCAATAGGAAGGGTTGGAGATCATAGTTTTCATTTATTATTCTTGTGATCTTTTAAAATTTGTTTTGATATGTCTTGATTTTATTAAAAATGAATTTAAAACTATTTAGCAAAGTGAACTTTTATAATGATATTTGATGCTTCTCTTTCCTTTTTAGTTTGATTAGCTTGCTAAGTAGCTATATTTTTTTCTAAAAATATTAGTGTAGCTTACTTGCAAGTTATAAGTTTATTTTAGGAAGGCTAATTAGAATGAAAAGTTTGGCTAAATTCATGGATGAGGTATGTTTTTGGTTATTGCATATTTCTAGTCTAATACCTCAATTTTCATGGTTGATTGGTGTCTGGATAGACTCATGATTAGAATTGCATGTTAAATACTTGAATTTTCATGAGTAGGTAGAATCTTAATACTTGGGCAAATTTCATTAAATGAAACTTGCTCTAGGTTGATATTTACTAATAGAGACCTTCTTGTAAGTCCAAACTAGTTTAATATGATAAGAGATCTTATTACTCAAATGTTTCACGTCCTAAGATCTCCTTAGATTCATTTACATATCATGAAAACCTTCTTTAAAATGAATCTCATTTAGGTTAAAATTTCTTATTAAAGATCTCATTTTGAGTAAACACCAAATGAACATGTTTAGATACACATATCACATAAGTCTATATATTTAAAACTTGAAAATTCATGTCTAGATGAACAAATACAATTGGTATCTTACTTTAGGGGACTTAACTTGGAAAGGTTTGACCCAAGTCAACAAATCGACTTGGACACTTCATTTTAAGTCCAAACTTCATAAACATATTTAGGAATAGGTATGACATGTTTCCAAGCACTTAGAATGAAAAATTCATATGGATATGGATAAAATGATATAGAGGTGGTTTCATGAAAACCTCTTTTGAACCTAATTGACCCAAGTCAACAAGTTGACTTAAAGGTCTCATTTTAATCCATATTTGGGGAACATGTTTAGATTTACTCATGATAGGTATCCATAGGTTTAAGTTTGAAAAATAATGAGTAAATGTTAAGATTGAAACTTAGCAAGTTTGATAAAAAAAAATTAGTTTAGTTTTGAATGAAACAATGCTAGGTTGATATCTTGACTTAAGGACATAATTTTCATTTCAAACTTGACATATAATCTTTACATGACCATCATGGGGTGTCATGAAAGTTTGAATGAAAATTGAACAAATTTTAAGAATAACTGAAAATTACAAAAATACCATTTCAATCTACAATTGGTATCATTTTTAGTTATTTCTAAAGAAATATAAAAAAATCTTTTTCAAATGATACTGAAACATCACATTCACTGAAAAATCTAGTTTTATAAGTAAAAATTTCAAAAAGTTTTATCAAGAATCTAATTTATAGTGAAATTTTGAAGTTGGATTTTCAAAATGCAAAGTATCATCATTCTTGAAACACTAATCTTTCCGATACTTTGATTTTTCTTCAAAAACCTCAAATGAAAACTCATATATATCATTTGGATTCCATTTCTAATATCATTCACCAATTTCTTGAGTAAAATCATTTCTTGGAATGATTTTGATATATTGGATGATAGCTAGAAATATTCATTTGTTTATTAGAGTCAATATAGGATGAAAAATGGTCTTTGAAAATTCTTTTGAGATCAAACTTGTTCATGTATTTCAAATGACCATTCAATATCTGGTATAAAAATTCTCATCCAAAAATTGGTACCAAAGTTTTTCATCAAAAATATGATTTTGTATAGATTTAAAAGTTTGATTTTTTTTCAAATCTTGAAATATAGGTTGACCTAAGTCAACAAAGTAACTTAAAAATTTCATCTTAAGTCCAAATTTGATTCATAGACTTACATTATCTCATGTTTAATGTCTAGATGCCTAAGTTTGAGAAAACATGAGTAGATAGCAAAACATTGAGCTTAGCATTTTCATGTTCTCATGTTTATTTCAAATGAAAACATGCTAAGTTCATATTTGGATTAAATGACATTAGTTTCACTTCAAACTTGATATACATGAGTTAAATGACTATATCATTATATTTTGAAAGTTTGAATGAAATCTGGGAATGTCATGAAAAATACTTGAGTGTATACATGATTTAATTTTGAATTGTATCTATCACTCTTTTCATATCATGTATGATTTTGTTTCTCATTAAATATTTGTTTTCCATCCCTTTGGTTGAGATTTTCATATTTCATGAAAATAATCTTTGAAGTCTCAACTTCATGAAAAATTATTTGTGTTTCATCCCTTTGAATAGATAGACATTTCTTGCCCTTTTTGATTGATGTCAAAAGGGGGAGAAGAGTATAGGTATAAAGGAGGAGAAATATGGAGAAGAGTATAGGTATAAAGGGGGAGACAACTATGGAGAAAAGTATAGAAAAATTGGGGAGAAAAATATAGATAAAGGGGAGGAAAATATAGGAAATCCATGCATGTAGATAGGGGAGTTTAATTATATAAATATGCATGTTGATAGGGGGAGAAATCTCTTAGTTGATATCCTTGTGCTTTAATGATTATATATTTTCTTAAGGATGTTTGTCATCATCAAAAAGGGGGAGATTGTTGGCTTTAGATTTTCAACCTTAGTCTTAATCTCGGTTTTGATGATAACAAACATGAGACTAATGATTTCATTGAGAATATCTTTTAGGCTCCATATCAATTAGCATTCGATGTCCTCGATCAAAAATATGGAAAATCGGAAGGACATTGATCGTTGCACTCGGGTTAGTCGCGGAAATCTCTCAAAGATTGACGTGTGCGACAAAGACATATTGGACGAGCTCAAGGATCACATGAAAGCTCTCCAAGTTGATGCGCGTTGAAAGCCGGAACCCGAAAATGAAGCGCGGAAGAAAAAGGCTGAAGAAATCAATCTCAGCCTAGGTTCGGTCGACCTGGTGGTCGACTGACTGTAGGTAAAAAGGGGTAGTAGACATTCGGTCGACCCGTCGATCGACCGAACATAGGGAAGAAAAATCACAGCAGCTACTTCGGTCGACCGGGCGGTTGACCGATTGAATCCCAATGTGGGTAGTAGCTTGGGCGGTCGACCTGTCGGTCGATCTACCTGTATTTTCTAAAGACGCGAGATCGCGTCGGTCGACCGACGGGTTGACCGAAGGGCGGATCGATATTTTTGCGTCTGGGCGATCAACCTGTCGGTCGACCGACCACAGAGAGAGGAGAAGCGATCAAATGATCGATCGATAGGTCGGTCGATCGACCATTCGACCGGCGGCCTGCAACGGATAATTTTCTATCCATTGAAGCGGTCGTTTCTTCAGTAGGGTATAAATATACCCTCATATGACTCATTTAATTTTCTTCCTTGATTCCTACAAAAATTATTGAGACATCAAAGGGAAGATCCAAGCCTTCCAAACGATCAATGCCTGCACCCTGTTTCTTTCTGCGGCAATCTTTTTCAAGCGTAAAAGCTGGGCTCAACTCGGGTGTTGATTCAAGCTCTATTACATGATGAGTTGAAGGCGCCAAAGGCTTGCAAAAGAGCTCCTTCTATTGGTTTTATTCTTAGCTCTTTTGATTGTAATTTTACTTGTTATTTGAACTATTGTTTTTTGTACGTGTGAAGACCAGGTGTTTGGTCTTGAGTGTATAAGTGGTTACCTAGTGTCAGGTGTAAAGCCACTTTTGTAAACTTAGTATTTACTAGGATTAGTTTAGTTGTCCCTTAGGGTTGAGGTGGAAGAGGACTCTCGATAAGAAGACGGTGACTTTCGGGTGTGGAAGTGCCTTAGGTCGAGCGTGCGTCTCTTCGGTGAAAAATCCTCTGTGTAAGGGAAACCAAATTAATCTAGTAAAACTAGTTTGAAAATCCTAAGCGGGGTGCTTAGGTAGTGGAGTAGGCATTGGGGCTGAACCACTATAAATTACTGTGTTTGCATTGATTGATTGATTGCTTCGATTGCTTAATAATTTATCGCTTCCGCATCCAATCGTTAAATTGCAAATGACTTAAACTAATCAAGAAACGATTAAAATCGGATTTAGACTAATAGATTTAGTAAACATACTATTCACCCCCTCTCTAGTGTCGCTATTTTGCCCACATGGTCGTTTGTAAAAACATTTACGGTTTTAAACTTGAACTATTATTTGAAAAACTAAGTTGTTTCTTTAAACTTAAAACTGTTTGAAATTAATAAAGTTTGGTCGCCGTTTATTTCATGGTTTTTCGATGGTTCAATGTTGTTCTTTTATGATTGATTAAGTGCATGTGGTAGGCTTCGGGGAATTGACACTTACCCTGGCCGGTCATGCGATCCCAAGTTGGGGCATGATAAACAAGAATACTATTGGGAATTTAGAGTCTCTTTTGAACTCTACAGCTGAGGATATAAGCCTGCTTGAATCACTAGAAGGCTCTCCTTCTGCTCCCAGCAATTTAGATTACAAACTTAGAGAACTCAACAATAAACATTTAGCTTTGGAAAGGCAAATATGCCTCAAATGGTGGTCAAAATCCAAAGTAAAATAGCTTAGGGCGCGTTTGTTTGTGAAAATATTTTTCGACTTTTCCTTTCGCCTGTACTGATGATGATAAAAATACAGCTTACTTTCATAGAGTTGTTACTATTCATAGACGTATTAATTATATTGACTCTATCCTTAATTCAAATAATGTCTCTATTACTGAAAATAAAGATATTTTGATGATTTTTGTTAATCATTGCATGCATTTATGGAGTTCCCATTATTCTGTTTCAAATTCTCCTCCTGTTTGGCCTCATTCCAAATGCATTAATTCTGATTTAACCAACTTACTCATTAAACCTTTTTCTGTGGATGAGATTTGGGATACTGTCAAATCCTTTAAAAATGGTAAAAGCCCTGATTTTGATGGTTTTAGCATTGAATTTTATAAAAATTATTGGAATACTATTGGTAATGACTATTTTCAATCAATTTAGTATTTTTACCATCATTCTGTAATCCCTAATAATTGGAATCAAACCTTACTTACCTTTATTCCAAAAAATAAAAATCCCAAATAGAGATTATAGGCTCATTGCCTTGTGTAATATCTCTTATAAAATCCTCTCTAAATTACTTACTAATAGACTAAAACTTTGTATACCTTCTCTCATTAGTAATGAACAATCTGCCTTTGTTAAAGGCAGAAACATTCATGATAATATTCTGATTGTGCAAGAATTGATTCATTCTTTTTATGATTCTAAAAGTAGCTTTCCTTATATCATTGTGAAAATAGATGTGGAGAAAGCTTTTGACCTCCTTAGTAGAAGTGCCATAATTGATGTGCTTAAACTCTATAAATTTCCTAATCAATTCATAAACTGGATACATGCTTGCATTTCTTCTCCAACATTTGCTTATCTTGTTAACTCTCAAACCTCTCAAAATTTTCCCTCTTCTAAGGAAATTAAGCAAGGAGATCATATTTCTCATTTCCTTTATATTTTAGTGGCTCACATCCTTTCTTATTTAATTAATCATGATATGAACTTTAACAAACTTACTCCTTACAAGTTGAAAAACAACTTAGTTGTAAGTCATTTAATGTTCATTGATGACATCATTCTAAATTTCAAGGCTAATTCAAAGAGCTTAAATTATGTAAGTCCATCTTGTCAACCTATGAGAACTTAACTAGGCAAAAAATTAACTTTTCCAAATCTAAAATCTACTTTCCTAAAAATACTTCTCCCTCTGTTAAGAATAGAATTTCCTCTCACCTTGGCAAGAAAGTACACAATTTTTCTTTCAAATATCTTGGAGTTATGATGTCTCCTAGGAGACATCTAGCCTCTACTCATGTTCATATCTTTCCCAAATTGAGTATAAACTCTCTAACGGGAAGGCTAATCTTTTTTCTCAAGTTGGGAGACTTACTCTCATCAAATTAGTTTTAAATTATATTCCTACCCACTACATTTCAGTTACTTGGTTAAATAATGATCTTAGTGAGAAAATTGATAGAGTTATCAGGAATTTTTTTTGGAATCAGAATCCTAATAAGAATAATATCCACCTCATTAGTTGAAATCATGTAAACTCTTCCTAAAAACTTAGGAGGACTTGGCATCCAAGATATTTACTCTAAAAGCATTGCCCTCCATGCCAAAAGAGTACAATATTACCTTAACAATTCTAATTCTCTTTGGATTAAAGTAGTTAATGCCAAATATCCCCTTGTTTCTTGCACTAATTATTCTTCTCCTAAGAATTCATCATGTGTCTGGAAACTTTTATGTAAAGCTTACTCTAACCTTTTCCCTAGTTTCAAAAATATTATTGGAAATGGTAATAATACATCTTTCTTAAATGATTACTGAACGTTAGACTTGCCCTTAGCTTTAAAGCCTATTTATATAAATATAAATCTGGTCCAACATCTAACTCATGTAAATCATTTACTATTTAACCATGATTGGTCTTCTTTCTTGGGTTTATCTCTTTGCAACAAGGATTTGTGGGAGACCATTTCTAACATTGAGATATCGGAATACCCCAATGATGATGACTCTGTTGCTTGGACTGCAAATGAGAATGGTATGACAATCGTATCCTCTGCTTACTTATTTCTTAAAGCTGATAACCATACTTCTATCAGTAATAGTCCAAATTGGAATTTTATCTGGAAACTTTCTGCTGCTCCTAAAATTATATTATTTTTATGGAAGTTTTTCCATGGTCGGTTACTTACTAAAGTTAGATTACTTGCTTTGGGTTTATCTGTTGATAACTTATGTTTATTCTATAATGTTGAAACTGAATAATCTGTTCACAACTTTTCTTTCATTGTGAGTTTGTTTATGAAGTTTGGCTTTCCTTGGGTCATATTCTTAAATTGGACTTAATTGATAGAAGCTCATGACATTCTAGTAGCTGGCTTGGTTCTCATTTAAATTCAACTATGAATTTTGAGACTAAAGCTATTGTTGCTATTGCTTTGTGGTTCATTTGGTTTTTTAGAAATAATATTTTGCATGGTGAAGGATGACATACTGTTCCTAATGATGTTATGAGAATTTTAACATTTTCCATGAATGATAAACTGGCTCATTCACCTGAGGCTCTATACTTGTAATCGCCGATGTTATTAAATGGTCTCCCCCTCCCGTTGGCTGGTACAAAATAAATTTTGAAAGTAATTGTACTTTTGCCTAATTCCTAAATCCTAATTGAGGTGCCAATTTTGTCGTTAGAAACTCTCAAGGTAACTGTACTTTTGCCTCTTCCTCTTACTTTCAATGTATTTCTATTATTCAATCAGAAGCTACTACTATTTTGATCTATAAATGAAGCTTCTCATTGGGCAGCAAACTTCGCTAGGAGACATAAGGAGTCCACTGTTTGGACTACCGTACGACCTCCTGAGCTGGAAATTATTCTTTGTAAGGATGCTGAGCATCCATTCATCTAATTAATCTATTTCGTTTTTGGTAAAAAAATGATAAATATTCTTTTATGGCTTTATATTTATGTCAACACAATTTTAAATCTCTTTTGAATAATTTATTAAAGAAACTAAAATTCCATTTTAATATAAGTTCATAACAAGATTATAAGAAATAAATTTACAAAAATTAATTTAAATAATAAAGACTACATTATTTTACAATCTTATAATAATTTTACAACTACATATGAATACAATATATTTTAAACAATTTATAATAAAATTTTACTAAAATAATAAATGCATTTTAAAGCCATATAAAAATTATATTTTAATAAACATATTATTAAAATATATAAATTAAATAGATAGAACCATTTAATCACCTGTCAAATTTTATTTTAATTCAAACTAAAATTAGAATTAATCATTTAATAATTATTTAAAATATAAAATGATTCAAATTTATTAATATTGTTGTTTTTTATTTTATAATTCTTCTTTATTTTTTATTAATAAAAATCTTAAATTCTTATCACAATTTTTATATATTTACATTTTAAATATTTGATAAATAAGTTATAAATAATGGGAAGACATTTAATGTTATGTTTTTTTTGTTTTTCTATTTCATATTTCATAAATGAACCATAACCACAAATTAAATTTAGGGACTATTTGGTTGCTTTCAATTGGATTTGCAAGCAATTGAATTTGTGTAATACCCGCAAAAAAAAAGGAAATAAAAAATTGAATTAAATTATTTTGGCTTTAGCATGAAAGTCGGGATGTGCGTCAAAGCGGGCCGAGAAATCGCCGAAAGGCGCAAATGGAGGTACGATCCTTACGCACGAAGAAAACTTTTTTTGTTTGAGTTGCCTTGACTGTTGAGTGAGGAATTGGGCTCAAGACGAGCCCGAGGATTCAAACGGAGGTCGAATCGAATAAGGATAAGTAGGTTAATGGAGTCACCTAAGTCTAGGGGTATACTTATAATTTTTTTTTAAAAAAATATAATAGAATAAGCAAGGAAGGCTAGGCGTCCTGCACAGCACGGAGTGCACGCACGCCATAGAAAGAGGAGGGGGCGCCGGCCAGACTTGGTGGGGTGATCGCTGGAGATCACCGGATCCGATCGTCGCCAAACTTGGAGGTCATCTTCTCCATTGGTTTCCCTTCCAATTGGTGAGTGGATCTTATCCCTATTTGCCATGGTTGTCTCCCCCTTGCCATAACCGAACTGCTCAAGATAAGCATGATCCTGGAATTTTTCTTTCCATGTTGTTTTGTTAGTTTGTTATAATGAAATTGATGTGTTAGAAGGGAAGATGATGACCTTGATTGAGGTTTGTATTGAGGCAGCCCTTGGGAAGGGCTGTCCCTATTCTTTTAGGAGGCGTTTGGTACGAGACAATCCATCCAGATTGCTGGCAATCTTATCTTTAAATTACTTGGACCCCACACATTACCTTGTTTGGTGTCTCACTTGTGCAGGTAATGTGGATTGCCTTGGTAATCTAGATTGCCATCAAAGTGGTAATCCAGATTGCTTAATGGAGAGGTGTCTATGTTGATTACCTCTGAAGTGGTAATTTTGAATTAATTTTTAGGATAAAATTGTCCTCCTTAAACTCTAGCTTTTTTATAAGTTCTTTGCTCCTCCCACAACTTCTCCCATGATATAATATTATAATAATAATATAATATAATATAATATAATATAATATTATAATATAATATAATATTATAATATAATATTACAATATTATATTATATATATATAATATTACAATATTATATTATATATATATAATAATATATATATAATATATATATATATTATAATATATATATATATATATATATATATATATATATTATAATATATATATATATATATTATATTATATTATATTATATTACATTATTTTAATATTTTATATAATTTTATATTATAATAATAATAATATAATAATATACTATAATATTATATTATATATATTATATTATGTTATATAATATAATATATAATATAATATATAATATAATATAATATATAATATAATATAATATAATATAATATAATATAATATAATATAATATAATATAATATAATATAATATATATTATATTATATTATATTATATATATAATATATTATATAATATGATTAATTATAATATTATAATATATTTATGAAAAGGGTATTTTCGGAAAGTATATCTCATTACTTGGTAATGTATTTGTTATACCAAACATGTCTATGTGAATTCTAGCAATTTTATCATTACATTACTTGTGCATACCAAATACTATAATATTCTACGTTACCCATTAAAGGGTGGGAGGCTTGAAGAAGAATGAGTTGCTGCAATTTATTTGTATTTTCCATAATTTGGTTATCAATTTCTCCCTTGATTGGATATTCTTGAAAGAGAGACGGTGTTTGATTCATGGGAATTAAGATAGGGCAGCTCCTATCGTGGTCGATAGCAAAATAAAATAAAGCCATAGTGAATTAAAATAAACTGCGAGAGAACAGTGCATCTTACCTACAAAGTGTAAGGGAAAATATGATCATGGAACTTGCAATAAATCCTATATAGAAGTTATCATCAATGTCTTTTGATGTGGTATTTCCAATTTATGTATTATACACTTTGTTTTAGGGCAGTCCCTTTGCTTGCGGAGATAAAGTTTCATGCATTGACTGTCCACATAAAAATCCATAGTATGCATCTAGATAATTTTGTTATAAACATCAATTGAGCACTGCATAATGCAAAGGCATCATCCATCATGTAAGAAGATGTGGATAATCCGGGTAGTATTCAGAAAGGAATTTATTTCTAAAATCTACTATTACATATATCATCTAGAAGTTTATTGTTGGTTGGAGTTCATAAAGATTGATTCGTTAATAGAATCATACTAGTCTATTAGATGCATCCAGGAGTTGAAGTTTCATAATTATGTAAGATACAAAAAGCCATTTTTAACTCTGTTTAAGTGTGTGAATGTTCTCATATTTACTACCATCTGGTATCTTAGTGGACATGATAAATATGGCTAAAGATGACATTTGATATTCTGAATTAATATGTAACTGTATTGATCCATTCCGTTCGATATGAAGGGAAGCTGGTAGTCTCTTATGACTGATTTTTCGATCTCGGATTTTTATTTTTTGGGTTATCCCATGTTCTGCTCACTGATCTTGCGTGTGAATTGATGCTATATGAAAGGGAAATGGTTCCTTGTTGATAAGAACCAAACTAGGGTAGCCAAGGGTAGGTTCCTAATCCCTTAGGGGTGGACAGTTGGTGATAGGGAAATAGCCTTCATAGTGTACTATTTTGACATACATTTATGCACGATGGGTTGGGATAACTTGGCGAATGAAGTGAGACTCCTTACTAGAGGTACTCGGCTAGAGATCCTACTTGAAGGGTTAAGGGCCAAAAGGTCCTAGAGATGAAGGTTTACTTCCGATTTAAGATGAACCCAAATTTTGGTGTAAGGAAAGAAGATAGAACTTGAAAATTATAGTATGTCTCAATCATAGGATTTAAAGGACTATTTTGGAGATGTTTAGAGGACATTTGGTATTACTAATATCTCATGTGTTTTACTCCATTTTATATGGCTGCAGTAATTAATTATGGAGCTCTTTTTATGTTAAGGTTGGTTTAATTTTAGATAAATCAGTGCCATATGTATGATTGTTTTGGTGGCCATAAGGACAGTTTGCAAGAATATGAAACTGCACAAAATTATATTTTCTTGCATGATTGACACTTAGTTTGGAGGTTGAGATGTCGTTCGATTAGTACAAACTCTTGGGGTTAGTTTGTAGGGTACTTGGACAACTCCGACACCAAAATTCAGCAAATTCCGAGTTGAGGAAACTGGGTTTATAAAATTAGTTTGGGGTCTACTTAAAACTGTCCAATTCTGCATAGCAAAATTTGTGATAAGTTCAATGTTTGACGTAATATTCAGAGAATGAATCCTTGTCCCATGGCAGTAAAATTTTGGGAAATCCTTGTGGGGTATGTGGACAACCATATGGATCTGGTTTGAGAGAAAACGAATAAGAGTTGACTTAGTTATGAATTTATAAGATAACAATTCAAACAGAAAAATCAGATAGAGGTTGCAGAAATTTCAGGATGGCAATTTCGTCACGTCGTTTTGTGATCGACCAGCTTTCCAAATGATCTAAAATTTTGTGGATATATTGTGTGATGTACATGCTTAATATTCTGTGAGTTTCATAGCCATATCACTTAAAACTAGTGGTTTGGTAGAAGTGTCAAAAGTGAATATATTAATATTTGAGCAGTGCAGAAATTTGGCTAAGTGTTGGGTGTTGCCTTGAGCATACTTGAGGGATGAATTATTTTGATGTTTATATTTTGCCATCATGGTATACTTGACATTTACTGCTGCTACGAGTGATTATTTTGAGCCATCGTACGTGGGTCGAGTTTTATGCTATTGGGCCATCATGGGCCGAGTGATTGTTTTGGGCCATCGTGGGCCGCATGATTGTTTTGGGGCATCTCTGGGCCGAGTGAATATGGTACTTGATATTTGAGCCATTATAGGCCGAATGACTGTGGTGACTTTGAGTTCGAGTTTTGAGGATGGATCTTTTACTTTACATGCTATTACACTTCAGCACCCCCATTTTTATAATTTATTCTTGATTATATTTTTGCTCGGGATAGCTTTGCGGGGCTTGGTTCAAGCCACTCACTGAGTTCCTTAGGAACTCACCAATTTATTTATATTGTTTTGCAGGCTCTGACTATTGGTGGTACGATGGTACCCATGTAGTGCGGCTAGGGTTGTAGGCTCAGGCAGCGAATCTCGTGACGTGTCGGGTTGTAGTCGACTATAGAGAGTCTTATTTCCATACTGTTGTGACTTCATTATAGTCATTTGATTATATAAATATACCTAGCATTCTAGTATTTTATGTTGAGTATGTATTGTGGTTCCTTTTATTTCCTTATTGGTATTTTATTTCCTTATAAATATACCTAGTATTCTAGTATTTTATTTCCTTAGGAGTATGGACGTGTACTCTGGCGGGTCACGTAACCCTGGATTTGGGGTGTGAAAATTTGCAGCATTTATAATTCCTTCATGTTTGGTTACTTGAAAATGAATCAATTGCAAGATTTAGATTTTGCAGCCTGCAAAATCGGCTGCAGCCCAAAAGCTTGCAAGCCCACATTGCAGGCTGCATTAGGCTCTTTTAACCTCGACTCCTCGCTTGCCCCCGACTCTTTGAACCCCCAACTCCCATGCTCGCCTTCTCCGAGCCCCAAATGCCTCTACTTCCCCTGCAAACCTTCGTACCCGTGCTCGCCCCCAACTCCCCCTGCTCGCCTTCGGCTGTTGGTGAAATAGCCTACACTAGAGGGGGGGGGGCGAATAGTGTGTATACTAAACTTTTCACCTAATTTCGGATTTAAGCTTTTCTTTATACTACTTAGGTAATTCACAAATTAAGTAGCAACGGAAGTAAGATAAACAATAAGAAATTCAATATGCAAATGAAACAATGTTAACACTTTGATTTATAGTGGTTCGGCCCCAATGCCTACTCCACTACCTAAGCACCCCACTTAGGATTTCCATACTTAGCTTTACTAGATTATATCGTTTCCCTTACAAAGAGGACTTTACCTGAAGAGTCTCACTCCCAACCTAAGGCACTTTCACACCCGGAAGTCTCCGTCTTCTTACCGAGAGCACTCTTCCATCTTAACCCTAAGGGACAACAATCACTAATCCTAGTAAACTACGTTTATACCGGTGGATTTAAACCTCAAACACCAAGGTTACCACCCAACTTCAAGACATACACTCTAGGTCTTACACAAACTCAAATACAATGAAATAAACCACAAAAATACACAAACAATAGAGCAAATAAATAATACAACAAATACTTAGCTCCAAACACGAGTCCTAGTTCCTCTTGATGCCTCAATGATGAATCGATCAAAGCTTGAAGGCAAGATCAAGGAGTAGTATCATGGAAGCTAGGGTTTGCAAAAAGATGGCTCAAGAAAGGCTTTAAGAATGATCAAGGATGGCTCAATGAATGTGAAGATCAATGAGGAAAGCTCTCATGGCTTCCTATTTATAAGCCATGAAAAGAAGAAGCAACACACCTCTTCTCAATGGGCAGATATTTGCCCGTTATCGACCGCCGGTCGCTGGTCCGGTTGAACATTGGTCGACCGACCAAGTGACCGCCTAAGCGACCGTAGCACTCTGTGCATTCTGGGCTCAGTTCGGTCGACGGCCCCTGCGACCGAACCTGAGAAATAAGCTTTTTTGCTGATTTCTTGTCGCGTTCTTCATTTCCGGATTTTGGATTTGGTTTTTGAGTTCTTTGTTGTCACGCCCCAAGTTCAGGGTCATGTGACCGGCCAGGGTATACGTGCCTATACCCCGCAGCCTAACCTATGCACATGCAACTCATAAAATAACGGAACAAACAACATCTTTTATTAATAAAAAGAACCAAAATATATTTTTATTTCAAAACATCAAAGTTTTTAATAAATAGCTCAAGTGCGGAAATAAATAAATCAAAGAGCAATAGTTATTTAATAAATAAAAGTCGGGATAAAATGTGAACGTCCCCACGGGACTACAACTTCAAAAATCAAAACAACAGTGCATGACAACCTACTATAGACTCGACTACGACCCATAACTAGGACTGCTATGAGATCATGTGGCTCATCTGCCCTCCAACTGCGCCAAGTGCTCCAGCCCACCTCACCGGTTAGGCTTTGCAAAATAAAACAATGACAACATGTGAGTTCAAATAACTTAGTGAGTGAGTCTACCGACCCCCATAATAAAACAACACAAAGATTAGCAATAGCATAACATCAAACTCTACATGAATAAGGTGACGAAAGTGTGACTAGCTATCAAGCCATCTGGCCACTAACTGCCGAAAGGCAGCCAACACCCATATGGTGAAGAACAATAGGCCTAAGCCTACCATGCTCTAAGGCAATAACAAATACTAGGACAATCGGGAAGGCCCTCCGAACTTATCCTAGTATACAGAAATTCGGGAGCAATCGGAAAAGGCCCTCCGAACTTGCTCGACGAGACGCGTAGGGACAATCGGGATTCGCCCGTCCGAACTTGCCCTTTTAAGATATCGTAGGAGTAATCGAGTAGGCCCTCCGAACTTACTTCTCTAAGATATCGTAGGAATAATTGGGTAGGCCCTCCGAACTTATTCCTTAACAAACCACCGCGGGGATAATCGGGTAGGCCCTCCGAACTTATTCCACGAGGCCAAACTAGAACAATCGGGAAAGGCCCTCCGAACTTATTTTGCAGGTTGGGAATTAGCCATCCAACCTCCCGGACTTAGCCCGCAATCCGACTCCTATACGAGCCTCTCTGCCATTCACAAAGATATGGCGCACCATGACCTAAGTCATGACTCTCCTACGGTGTCTTAGGGGTGATCCTATTGGAAAGTGTCTCAATACTCCAAACCCGACTCCAACTCCTAGACCCGTAATGTCATAAACACGTGTGGTTTTATTTCTTGCATAAACTTCTCATGTTGAGTCATAACAGATTATGCTGTCCCCTTTCGCAATTTTAATTATACAATTAAAATTTAGTTCAGCACAATTAGGGTTTCGTTTTAGGATTTTGTTTTAGCTTACTGTTCTGCCCGAAACTAATGTATCTAATCCGAATCTGGTCTCCAGAGTGTGTCCTATATTTTCAAACTATATTTTCTGGTTGAAACGATAGGTTATAAGACTATATTCAGAGTAATACACACACCACAACAAATAATCTAAAAACAGCACAGATTCATCATCTCAGCATAAAATTCCAGCAACATTTAATTTTCAGCATATCATGAAAATAAATTCGAAAATTAATAGAAATTAAATCCTTAATTATCATTAGGACAGAATACTAATCTCAAGATTAATTTTACAGATTTCATGCTTATTAATCATGATTAACAAGAACCTACAACACCTTAATCAAGAATCTACAACTCCTTCCCAAGAATCCCCATGGCATAAATATCAAGATCTTGATCCTATAACATGATTTCTACCCAAAAATCACATATTTAAATCTAAGGCATGCAATCCATAAATCAAGAACCTATTTAGGTAAAGAAATCAAGTTTTGCATATTAAGGTAACAAGAATGCTCATTCGGGCATTTCATCGAACACCTTGAGGGCAACCCCGATTTCCCCCTTGGCCGAGCACCCCTAGGTTTACCCTAGGGCTGCCGAGCCCCATAGGGGAGAGTTTAGGACCTCCTCAAGCACAAACCACAAGAAAATATGGCAAAAACTCGAGAAATCATCGAAACAAATTAAGAACGATAAGCCGCCAAGAATGGCTTCAAGAATTCGAAGAAATCCCGGAAGAGAGAGGGTAAAACCACTCACCTAGATTAGGAAAGATGATGAGAAGAGAACCCCGGACAACGGCCCTCGAATTGGCTTTAAGAAACTCGGCTCGATTCAAAGAAAAGAGAAGGGGGACGGCAGTGACTCACTTCAAGCCGCCGGCCTGGAGAGAGGGAGAGAGGAAGAGAGAGGGGCTGGCAGCTTCCAGTCGGCTCCTCTTGGCTCAGCTCGAAAGGAAATGAAGAGGGAAGGAAGAAGAGGGAAGGCTCGGCGGCTGGCTGGCTTGAGGGCGGCTGGCGGCTTGCGAGAGAGAGAGAGAGAGGAAGGGAGCGGGTGGCGGCTGCTCCTTTCTCCTCTTGCTTTTGTGGCTCCAAATAAGGAGCCACAAGCCAAGGGGAGGGGGTTTTATATTCCCTCCTCAACCCTAACTCCACTAGCCTCTTATCAAACCCGCATCTGCCTTAGGCCAAACCCGAACCCGCTAACTTAAATTAACTTAATTAAACTTATTCTAATCTCATAATAAATCACAAGCAATTAAATAAGTGCATCCACATAAACATAATTAAACAATTAGGCATACACAACATCAAATTGAATAAATTTAACTACTCAAGTCTAATTCACATATTTCATATCCTACTTACCCGAGCTTGTAAGCTCGCACCGGACCATGAGTCGACTCGGCTCGACCTCGCACTAGTCCGTTAGGCTGGCAAACACAAACATAAGAGGAAAAAAAAAAAAAAAAATCTAGGATATTACATTTGCATCATAAAAGAGGACATATACATTCTAGACACTTTAAACCTAAACTCTAACTACCTGACGAATCCGAGCGCGTCGACGAGCGTCCTTGCCGATTTCTCCGATTTTTCCAATCACGGACGTCGAGTGCTAACCGATATGGAACCTGAAAATAACTCTCCATGAAATCATTAGTTCCATGTTTGTTATCATCAAAACCGAGATTAAGACTGAGGTTGAAAATCTTAGGCCAACACCGGCATGTCTCTCGACGCCTACCCCTTCGCCATCCTCGTCAAGGATCTCGCAAAGGACGGGCGGCTTCTAGAGGCGCGCAAGTATCTGCCGGAGATGATGGGAAAAGGCATCTGCCCTAATGCTGGCACCTACCTCGCTGTGTTCGAAGCCTTCCTCCGGGAACAGAAGATGGATGACGCCAGGGCTCTACGAGAGGAGATGAGAGGGGAGGGCTTTGAGCCCAAAGAAAAGATAGTGAGGGAGAACCTTGGCAAGTGCGGTTAGGTATTTAGAGGCATCATGGATATTCTCTTCGTCAAATGACCGTGGCTTAATGCATCAATTGCTGCTTTTGCTATGAGTTGTATGTACAAGGATCACTCAGATTGAACTACCAGTGTAGTTGAGCTTCTCAGGTTGGGATGTTTGCTTTGGAGGCATGCTATTTATTTTATCTCTTTCGAGCTTGTCAAGATCTTCTTCTTGTTATTAGTTGTTCTCTTTCTGAAATCTAGTGAGTTATTCTTTTTGCTTTGCCTCGCAATTTTTCCTTTGTTTCTGACAACAAGTGATGTAGCTAAAAGTTAACAAGGACGAAGACATTCTATCAAATCTCTACTCTATAGTAACCTTACTCCAAAACTAATTGGAAGCAACAATAAGGGAAGACATGCTGCTCGCCCTTATTGACAAGGATGATGATGATGACAAGGATGATGGTGCTGAAGGTAAATCTGATATTCTTTATGTGTCTTTTTAAGGTTCTATATATACTAATGAAAAGCCTATAGTGCAACTATGAAACAAAATAGTGTGCTTCCATAATGGAAGATATTTCCTCATTGCCTATTCATTAATGAGCAATGATGTTACAAAG
Organism: Canna indica; assembly: GCA_034359265.1. Lineage (NCBI taxonomy): Eukaryota > Viridiplantae > Streptophyta > Magnoliopsida > Zingiberales > Cannaceae > Canna > Canna indica. The sequence goes on along the minus strand of CP136891.1, from coordinate 51,477,295 downwards.
ATGTATGAGCCAAGATGTTTAATGTAATCACACTGACTTGAAAATGATTTTGAATTATCTTGAATACTTGATCCAAATGAGAACTTGATTATAATTTTAGAAATGTGCTATCTATATAATCATATATTCTTTTTTTATACCTATAAACTAGTGATTGCATTCTAAACTTAAATATGATTTGGTTTCATCTCAAACCAAATCTATTCAAATGACCTCTTAACCTACTCAAGATAATTAATTACAACATTCATACTTTTCTCATTCATTTGTTAGCATCCTTTTGGCTAAATAAACATTAAGAAGCAAAAAAAAAATGATAGTGGCATAATAAACCATATCAATAGTTTGTGATTATGTTTTTATCATGATTCATCTTTTTTAATTGCATGTCCTTATCTTCTTAAACATAGTTCCTTTTCATCAAAATCATGATTTATATTTTCTATATTCTTCTTAGACAGATTTTGCAATGTTTGTAGGTTTTAGCAAAATGCCCGGATATCAACACGTATTTACTGACTTCTTAACGTACAAAGCAAGTTCAAAATGTGACTTAGCAGTTAAAACATCTGACATGGGAATACTGCTTCAAACACCTGCAAACACCCTAATGGGGAGCTAAATCTCACTTAGATTCCCAATGCGCACAGCTAGAAGGCCAGAGTATGAGCTTGGAGCTTTTATTCTGAGATGATGACATTGTTACATGCACAAGATCATAATGGCTCATAGATGTAGTTTTTTGTGCAAAAATATGCTACATTGTTTGATGCTTGATTTGGTTATTGGTGCATTGTAGCTTGTAGTATCAGTCAAAATACTTCTTCATTTTTTCTTATTAGTCACTTCATCATGTGCTTGGAGATTTTCCTGCTTCTTTACTGTCTATGTTGTCTATCAGCAGCTGAAACATAATTCTGCAGCTTATCCTCCATTCTTATGTATTGGGCCATGAGTTCCTTGCATTTAATGGTCGATCTTGTGATCCATTTTGATAATAGAGGTATTGGTCTCACTGAAGCATTGCGACTCCAGATGGAAGTTCAGAAACAGCTTCATGAACAACTTGAGGTACATTTTCCTGGTTGAGCTGTAAAGCTTGAATCCTATTTTGCTGCAAAAGAACTTCAAATATTTTTTTTGAAAGAAAAAGAACTTCAAAGATTGTCTGGGGCCTTCTGTTAGTCTCATTTTTTAAGCCATTCATTTAAATAGCAGTTATTCCTCTGCTTTGACTTGTAATATCATGCTTGTAAAGTTGTTATAAGCAAAGAAATAAAGTTCATAATGTCATGTTCCATGCTTGTCATTTATAATTAAGAATCTCATAGTTGTAAAATTGTTATAAGCAAAGAACTGTAGTTCATAATATCGTGTTCTGTGTTTGTCATGTATAATTAAGAATCTCCTGTACTAGTTCATTAATTTGTAAATTAAACTTTGGTTGTTGGTAGCTTCCTGATTTGGAATATTTTACATAACCTTTTATCTTTAAACTTCTTTTACCTAGGTCAGGGTCTTTGGATCTAGTAAATTGGATTTTCGAAGTTGCAACCATTTGCGGTCAACCAAATGCCTGTAAATAAAAGTTACAACTCTACTTGTGGACAACCAAACGGTAGACTGTAAAATTTATTTGCGGACATTTACTTTTGCATGCAAATAGATTTTGCAATATTTGAACTTGCAGGCAATCAAACGCCCCCTTAATGTATATTCTTCATGCAATTATATATTATTATTATTATTTAGTATTATTATTTTGTTTAGTTTTTTGAATTTTTAGAAAAATAAAACCCCTCAATTAAATTGATTATATATATTAGCATATGCTAAATATGTAATTAATTCTTCATTGCAATATGCAAATGATGATAAACAATTTTTTTTTCTGCATTCATGTGTTTCAAAGACGCCTTTCAATTTGTTCTTAGTTGCACATAAGTAGAGATTTAATTGAGCAACCAACCACTACCTCTCCATGCAATTATGACTCCAAATCACATAAGAAAAAGAACCAATCACATATTAGTATTAGTGCTTTTGTCAACTTCTTATGATTTATTTGTTTCGCAAATTGCCTAAAGCAGTATAGGACTTATAGCACAATATACGATTGCACGGAATAGTACAATAAATAATTCTTTATTCATTTTGTGCAACACTAGACAATAAATTTAATGTTGCCATAGATTTATTGTTAGAATTGGGACATGAAACAAGATGTGTTGTATGGAAACAAAGTACCATTTAGGTCTTGGAGTAAATTGATACAACTGTAATAATTTCTTAGACTTGCACCGTCACATTGTTACTCTACTACGAAAAGAACCTTTTTTGTATTATCTCGAAGCATGATTTTTATTTTGTCAATAATAATTTTTTGCAAACAAACACTAGACAACAATTATTATCCTACATTGTATCTAAAAATAACATGAAACATCCACTAGTGTCACTACCATAGTGCTTACTCAAATAGCCTTCACTAGCCTACTCAGTATCCATATTACTCTTAACCATAATTTATTTAAAATTTTGCTTTTTTTTCTTCACGCAAAATTGGGAACTCAAATTGAACGACACGAAACAAAGAAAACAATTAAAGAAGTTTCAACTTAAAACTTTTGAATTAATTGAAACAAACTAAATTGAATCATTGAGTCCCATATATTTACTTAAATATTCTCGCTTATACATTTATAATGAATAAGAATATTATATAGAGCACTGAGATCGTCATGATCCCTTATAATAAATTGTTCTAATTCAAGTGGTCAAACAGGTGACCAAACCTGAGAAGAATCACAGGACCTAGCAAACTGAATTGGAAAAAATTACAAGATGATAATAAATAAAAAATGTCGGGAACAGTAGCTTGAATTCTCCAATCCGGGCAGGTGCGTTGGGACAAGCCATCCATTAGAATTATTGAGTCAGATTCAATAATGATATCCTTGTAGTTCATCTGCAAGGCAAGAAGAGAAGCTTCCTTCACAGCTAAGGATTCAACATATAAAATAGTATTAATACTATGAAAGCTTCTACACCTAGTATAAAGACATTAATGCAAGTGGTTTCTAACAGCAAAGCCAATACCAATACTGTTACTATCAATAGAGGCATCATAATTGATCTTTATAAAATTTAGGGGAGGAGCAGACCACTGACAATGCTTGGAAGTTCTCAAATTAATATTACCCTCAGATCTTTGGGTATCATTCATAGCCTTTAGAAAGGTAAGAATTTTTCTCATTAGGCATTGAGAGAAAAACTGCTTTGCCTGGTGCAACCATTCATTTCTAGAGAACTAGATAAACCATCAAGATACGACAATCGACCTTCTGCTCAAAGGATGAATTGAATCATCACTAAGAGCAGAATGTTACTACCAAGTATCCAAGTAGAATTATCAGAAAGAGTTATCGAAAGATAACTTTGAATAAGATTAAAACAAAAATGGTATAGTTATAATAACAAAAAAGATGTTCTGGAGTTTCAGCCTTGTTTCCACAAAAAATACAGCTGTTATTAGGAGAAAGGCCCATAGAATGCAAATTGGACTTGGTAAGCAGTTTACCATGAATAATTTTCCACAGAAATTTTTTAATTTTGTTGGGAATATCAAGCTTCCACAGAGCATTCCAGTTGAAAGGAGAAGTATTAATAGGCAAGTTAAGGTTTAGAAGAAAAAAATAAGCTGCAACAGTGATAACATTTTTCCTTGTACTCTCCCTCCATACCCAAATATCATCATAGGGTTCCGGAGGTAAGTCAAGTGTAGTAATATGTTCACATATGTTCTCATCAAAAATATCAAGACCAACCGAATTATTCCAATGTTGATTAGCAATCAAGTAACTAATATTAGTATTCAAGTTGATCACATTGCAATTTATAAAAGTAGGCTTTGAGCAAATATGAATATCTAAGCACCAATTATCCATAAGAATAGAGGAATTTATAATAGAATTGATGACTTCCTTAAAACCAAGGTGTAAATGCTTGTAGGCCTTCAGAAAAAGCCTCCATGACCAAGAACAGTGAGTGGGAGGAGAATGGTTAAGAGTAGAAATACTAGGATATTTTAGTTTAACCAAGCTGACCAGTGATTATCATGATTATTTAAATAGACTTCAACTCTCTTGGCATGTAAGGAAAGGCTCTGTAGGTAAACATCATGGATACCAAGAACTCCTAGACACTTAGGTAGCGTGATGGTATTCCAAGAAACTAGATGCATACCAGCTTTGTCTTTCTTATTTTGCCAAAGGAATCTACCAATGATAGAATTCATTTTTTTCATACTTTTCTTAGATAACCAAGAAACAAGCATGGAGTGAATAGGAATTGAAGTTAACACATAATTTATAAGGGTCAATTTCCTAGCTTGAGACAAATAGTTTGACTACCAAGAACCAAATTTGAATTTAGTTGGTCAAAGAGGAAGTCATGAGCATTCTCAGGGGGTCTACGAGGAGAAATAATTGCACCAACCCAAATATTTAAAAGGAAAGAGCCTTTCCTGGATGGAAAGCTTATTGCAAATGTTGGTTTTAATAAGATGAGGAGTATGCTTGGGAAAGAAAATAGCTGATTTATTAAAATTGTCTTTTTGTCCAATAAGATGAAAATAGTGCTCAAAAATGGTTTTGAAACTATTAATACTACTATCATTAGCTTTGAAGGCAAGAAAAATATCATCAGCAAACATTAAATGGATGATAGTCAAAGTATTATTGATTTTTAGAGGAGTAATAATATTTTCATTCACAGCCTTATTAATAAGCAAGGTTAATGTTTGGGCAACAATAATATAGAGAAAAGGAGACAGGGGGTCCCCTGTCTTATTCCTCTATGAGATTGAAAGAAGACAGAGAGTAGGGTTGAGCAAAACCCGGTCCGACCTGAAAAAACCGACTCGAAAATTCATTTCGGGTCAGGTTATTCGGGTATATCGGGTATATCGGGTCGGATCGAGTTACATTTTTAAAATTTTCATTTACTATTTCGGGTCGGGTCGGGTCGGGTTCGGGTGAAAACCCTGTTTAACCCGACCCGACCAGAGTTTAAGTTAAATACATATTTATGTATAATGTATTGATAAAAAATGGTGTTGGTTTTGTGGTTAGAAGGTTGGAGATAATATTTAGAAAGTCTTGAATTCAAGTCCTACTAGAGTTATAATTATTCACTTTTTTATCACCATTTTAAAGCTAATTTTTTTTTTCTAAACCGAATTTGGGTTATTCCGGTTAATCAGGTCGGGGCCTGATTTTTTCGGGTTATTCGAGTCGGGTGAAAAAATTGGGTAGGATCGAGTATAATTTTTTTGAAAATTTTGGGTTATACCCGATCGGGTCGGGTCAATACTCGACCTGCCCGATGCTCAACCCTACCAGAGAGATTACCATTTATTATGCAGACAAAGGAGGCTGAAGAAATACAAGATTTTATCCAACTAATAAAGATGGGAGGGGAAGCACAAAATTCTAAGATAGAAAAAATAGCATCCCAAAAAAGAGTCATAAGCCTTCTCTAAATCTAACTTGACAAGGATATAAGGTTTTTTTTCTCTTGGAGCCACAGATAGTATGAGCTATCTCCTGGGTAATCAAGATATTATCATGAATACTACGACCTTTGATAAAAGCAGACCGTTCTTTAGAGGTAAGAGTGGGTAAGCACTCCTTAAGTCTATAGGCAATAAGTTTAGTTAAGATCCTGTAAGAAAGATTACAAAGGGCTATGGGTTTGAAATCCTTAACCCTCTTGGGATTTTGATATTTAGGAATAAAGGATAAAATGGTTTTATTCCATTCATGGAGAAGAAAGCTAGAGTGGTGAAAGTTTTGGAAAAGTTAAAAATGTCACCCGAAATAATACTCCAGTAGTTTTTATAAAATTCTACAGTAAAATCATCAACTCCAAGATTCTTACCATTAGCCATGGATTTAATGGTGTACCAAATTTCATTTTTAGAAAAGGAGCAATGAGAGATTGATTAAACTCAGAAGCAACAGTAGGATAAATAAGTAAATTTATCATGAGAAGAATGAGACCAAAGCTTTTGATAAAAATTTGAAAACTCTTTAAGAATGTTCTTATCTTTTGTAACAATGTTACCATTTTCAGAAATGAGGGAGGAAATGTGGTTACCTCTTTTACGAGAAGTAACCATACAACGAAAATAAGCTATATTTTTAACCCCATCTAGGTACCATTTTAATTTGGCTTTTGCCCACTATTTCAAGCTAATTTGCATGCCTTTGGAGGGCATTAGCCTTATTGATAAGGGAATTGAAGTTGGTTTGCTCATTAGTGGATAGGTTATGATTTGCCTCTTTAAGTTCCAAATTATAGATAAGGCCTTGTATAATCTTGAGATTGGTTTCAAGGTTACCAAGGGACTCCCTATTCCATTTAGACAGGGCTAGCTAGTGGCAGAAAGTTGTAAGGGAAGTTTAGATGAGGGATTAAGGGTTTGAAGAGGTTTAGACCAAGCCTGACTAATAATTTCTTTAGAGTCAGGGTATTCAGCCCAAAAATTCTGAAATTTAAATAATTTGTTACCTCTACCCAAATCAGGGTTGAGACTAATTTGTAAAGGGTTATGATCAGAAGCAGTTCTGATAAGATGTTTAACAGAAGATTCACCATAGAAATTTAACCACACAACATTAAAAAAAGGTCCTATCCAATCTAACAAGAATTCTAGAATCACCTTTTCTATTGTTACACCAAGTAATTAAACTAAGGGCTAGATCTAGTCATACTGTCAACGTCAAGTGAACCTACAGGGTCACACACATAGGGCGAACGGAATAAGGTTATGACTCATCGGATTGGATCCTCATGACCAATAACCCACAATTCTCTCTTGGTAATTTTGAAGATTAATTTTGAATTTGAAAAGGAATTTTCAAAATTGGAATTAATTATTATGAATTTTAAATGTGATTTAAAAATGGAATTACGTTGTTTACAATTTAGGTAATGTATCTTTAATATTCAATATTAAAGCATACATTATAATTGGCATCTTGAATTTAGGAAATTCATCATTGATAATTGTTATTAAGGATATATTTTATTCGGATATTAAAATATATCTTTGAATTGATCAACGGTTGTGATGAGTCATTCAATATGATTGATGCGTCTATAAATATCCGTCTATGACTTCGACGAGTTTGTGATCATCTCCTGGTGGGTGTCGACCTCTTCCTGAAAGGAAGCCAACCTCCTTTAGAAGGAAGCTGAGCCCTCTTTGTGGTAGCCGACCTCCACCAAAGAGAGAGAGAGAGAGAGAGAGAGAGGAGAGAGAGAGAGAGAGAGGAGAGTGCGGAAGGTATTCCGTGCTCGTCCAGATTGAAAGGTGTTTCAATAAAGCCGATCTAGCACTTGAGAGTCGTCGCGTTCGTCTGTGTGCTCACCGTAGAGGGTGTTCGTCACTTGGCAACACCTTGGATCCGGAGCAAGATCGTGATGTTGGATTCACATAGCTGAAGATAAAGTTCAGTCTTCAAAGGTATAATTCTTAACAGTGTATCGATTTAACCGAGATGCATGGTTCTGATTGGGTAGAGGATCATTTTTTTCTTATTTTCGCTACGTGTAAACAAATTTTTGTTGCTTGCCTGGTCCTCTATGACCCAACAGTGGTATTAGAGCCTCTTGCGTTATCAGTTAGATTGATCTTTGTGTGATTTATTTCCTGCATATTATTCATGTTATGTAATATGTGTACATAGATATGTTAAGATATGTGAATAAATCTATTTGTACATAAATATGATCAATGTAATTGGCAAGTGTATAATGAGATTATATATGAATAGATTTCATTGTGAAGTAATTTGATTAATTCACGGTGATATGGATCTGTTAAATCGGCATAGCATGGGCCCTCGTTGATGGCAAAGAGCGTTGTGACGCGTGTTCGGCGACACATCGACACTCTATCGAGGTTCCCTAATCGGCTAGCAAGACCGCCGTAGGGCTTCGCCGGGTCTTCGCCCCAACACCAATCGTTGAACCCAAATGAGTTTGGATTTATTAGAATTGTTCTTGCATAATATGATTATGTGTTGTATGCTTTTTGTGAAAATTGCATGGTGCGTAGCATGGCCCCCTCAAACCTCTGTGATTGGCATGTTCTAATTTTTATGCGGCTTGCGTGTCACTTATAAAATTTAAACTTGTGATTTGTCCTCGAGAAGGAAAAACTAAAAGGGACAAACTTCCTTGACTGGTTCAGGAACTTGAGAATTGTTCTCAAGCAAGAATGAAAGTTATATGTCCTAGAGGAACCTATCCCTGATAAACCTGCAAGCAATGCCCCAAAGACAAAGAGGGATGCTTATAGTAAGCATGTGAATGACCATGTCGATGTCACTTGCCTTATGCTTTGCACCATGGAATCTGAGCTTCAGAAGCAACTAGAGGAAATGGAGGCTTATGACATGATTGTGCATCTCAAGAAAATGTTCCAAAAGCAATCACGTCAAGAAAAGTTTGCTACTATAAAGTTATTGAACTCTTGTAAGATGACTCTGGGCACTTTTGTAAGTGCACATGTGCTAAAGATGAAAGGTTACATATACCATCTTGAGAAGCTTGGTGCTCCTATTAGCCAAGAGTTGGCTACCCTCTTGATTATTGGTTCATTACCTGATACTTTTGATTAGTTTGTTATGAACTATAACATGCACCACATGAAGAAATCAACTTCAGAATTGCATTGGATGCTAAAGAATGTTGAAGAGAATATTAAGACGGTTCTTAATGTTCTAATGGTTCAAAAGGGAAAAGATAATAAGAAGAGAGGTAAGGGTAAAGGCAAGAGCAAGACCAAGAAGAACTTACATCAAAGGATGAAAGGTTCAAACCAAGATGGAGGTTTTAAGCCTAAACCCAATCCTCAAAAGAAGGCTAAAACATCCAATGAGGGAGTTTGTTTTTCTGCAATGAACCAAGTTATTGGAAGAGAAATTGCAAACTTTACCTAGAAGATCTGAAAAAGAAGAAGAGTAGCGAGACTACTACTTCAGGTATTTTTGTTATTGAAGTCAATTTATCTATTTCTGCTTCTTGGGTATTAGATACCGGATGTGGATCTCACATTTGTGTAAATGTGCAGGGTCTAAGAAGGAGTACATCATTGGCTAAAGACGAGGTGGACTTGCGAGTTGGCAATGGAGCAAAAGTTGTTGTGCTAGCTGTAGGGCCTTATGATTTACCTTTGCCTAGTGGACTTATTTTGTCACTTAATAATTGTTATTATGTGCCTGCTATAAGCAGAAACATCATTTTAGTTTCATGTTTAGATTTGGATTGATTTCACTTTATTATTAAGAATAATATTTGCTCCATCTATAAAGGAGACATGCATTATAGTAATGCTCGTTTGTCTAATGGTCTCTATATTCTAAACTTGGAACATGTCAATACATCCATCTATAGCATTAATACAAAACGGTTTAAGACTAATGACTTGAACCTAACCTATCTCTAGCATTGTCGGTTAGGCCACATAAATGAGAAGCGCATCTATACTCCATTAGGATGGACTTTTAGATTCATTTGATTTTAAATCATTTGAAATATGAGAATCATGTTTACTTGGCAAGCTGACCAAAACACCTTTCACAGGGCATATGGTGAGAGGGCTAGTGACTTATTGGGTTTTGTACATAGTGATGTATGTGGACCATTAAGTGTACCAGCTAGAGGAGGTTATCAATACTTCATTACATTTACAAATGACTTCAGTAGATCGAGGAGGAGAGTAGTTAAGCCAAGAGTTTATTGACCATCTTAAGGATTGTGGGATTGTCTCACAGCTTACTCCGTTTGGAACACCACAATGAAATAATGTTTCTGAACGAAGAAACCAGACCTTATTGGATATGGTTTGATCCATGATGAGTCATACAGATCTTCCGACTTCCTTTTGAGGTATTGCCTTAGAAACTGCAGCGTTCCTATTAAATCGAGTTCCATCTAAAGCGATTCAAAAGGCTCTATATGAGATATGGACGGGAAAGCTTCCCAGTATGTCTTTCTTCAGAATTTGGGGTTTTGAGGCTTTTGTAAGACGTCAGCCCTCCAACAAATTAGCGTCCAAATAGGATAAATGCGTATTTATGGGGTATCCAAAGGAAACTAAAGGATACTACTTCTACATTCCAACTGAGAACAAAGTGTTTCTAGCTTGGAATGGTGTCTTCTTGGAAAGGGATTTTGTTTCCAAAAGAAGTAGTGTGAGTAATGTACATCTCGAAGAAATTCGAGAACCATAAATCGTTGCTAAACCAGATATGGCTACTCAAACTGACACACAAGTTATTGTCGAGTCTGTACCTGTGACACAAGAACCATGAAGGTCTGCTATGATTCTTCTAGAACCCGAGAGATATGGATTTCTCGTTACTGACGATCAAAATGTGGTGCTCGTTGATCAGAATGAGCCCACATCCTACCAAGAGGCCATAGAGAGTTCGAATTCCGTGGAATGGCTGAAAGCCATGAAATTTGAGATGCAATCCATGTATGACAATCGGGTATGGACCTTGATTGATCCATCGGAGGGTTTGAGAACCATCGGGTGCAAGTGAGTTTTCAAGAAGAAGATCGACATGGATGGCAATATGCATACCTATAAAGCACAGTTGGTTGTAAAGGGTTTCAGACAAACTCATGGTGTGGACTATGATGAGACTTTTTCACCAGTTGCCATGCTCAAATCCATTCAGAGTCTACTTTCCATAGCCGCGTATTATGACTACGAGAATTGACAAATGGATGTCAAAACAACGTTCCTTAACGGGAACTTACTCGAGGATGTGTACATGACACAACCTGAGGATTTTGTGAGTCTTAAGAATCCTGAAAATGTTTGCAAGCTTCAAATATCCATTTATGGATTGAAGCTAGCGTCTCGGAGCTGGAATCTTTGCTTTGATGAGATGGTCAAAGAGTTTGGCATTATCAAAAACGAAGATGAGCCTTGTGTTTACAAGAAAGTTAGTGGGAGCGTAATTGTTTTCCTAGTGCTTTACGTCGATGACATATTGCTAATTGGAAATGACATCCCTACCTTGCAGTGTGTAAAAACCTAGCTAGGGAAATGCTTTCCAATGAAGGACTTAGGTGAGGCCGCCTATATTTTAGGCATTCGGGCCTATAGGGATTAGGTCTAAAAGGCTAATCGGCCTAAGTCAAAGTGCATATATTGACAAGGTATTGAAGAGGTTCAGTATGCAGGATTCCAAGAGGCCGTGGATTCCTGCCCATGTCCCATGGCATTAAGCTTAGCAAGTCTCAGAGTCCTGCTACACAGGATGAATGAGAGCACATGAGCAAGATCCCGTATGTGTTTGCTATTGGATCTGTCATGTATGTCATGTTATGTACTCGACCAGATGTCTTGTACACGTTGAGCATGACTAGTAGATACCAGTCAGATCCCGATGAGTGTCACTAGACCGTAGTCAAGAGCATTCTTAAGTACTTAAGAACGAATAAGGATGTCTTCTTGGTTCATGGAGGATTGGAAGGTGAGCTGGCTGTAAACAGTTACACCGATGCTAGCTTCCAAACCAACATAGTGTTGGGATGGGAATAAGAAACGCAACGGAAATAACAATTTAAAAAAATTTAAACTATCCCAAAAACATCGATCAACTTTAGCAATATCAAGGAATTCAACATCGGAGAAGAAGGAGAAGATATACCTCAAACCACGGTTGGTATGGCTGATCCTATCACCGTCTTGAGACGCACACGTGCACGTCCTCCAACGATAGTCCACACCAAGCACCTCACAACAATAGGGGCAGCGATCATCGAGGCTCATTGTGGCTCAACGGAGATGCTTTCTCAATCCCGAAATCCATCAAGGCAAGGCCGGCCCTGCCACCTAGAATCGGGCATCAAAGAGGGAAGGAGAGACTAGAGAGGATAAGAAAACACCAGAACGAAAGAGAAGAGATGAAGATACCTCATTGTCCTCTTTAACTCCTCCAAGAAGATGAAGATTGCGGCACACCCAAGAAGAGAACACCTTCAATTTGGCTTCGCGAAAACCTGGGTAGGAGGATGTAGATGGCCGGCCACCAATGGAGAGGAGTTCTTTGGAACCTTTCTCTTCAAGAAGCCTTTAAAGAATCAAGTCCTCAATCTTCTCCAAGAAGATGAAGAAGTAATTAACCAACCCCTCCCTATGCGGTGTTCGGCCACTATATATAGAGAGGGGGGCGACTACAAGAGTAGACTCGCCCCCCTAAAAAATTCTCTCATCAGAATTCAAAATTTCTGAGTTTGTCTCCAAAAAATAATTTATATTTTATTAGCTTCATAATTAATTCAAAATTAATTAAATCCAATTAAATATAAACTTTAATTTATCTCCATAAATTAAGAGCCTATAAACAAGAATGATAATTATCTAAATAAACCAATCCCCTAAACAATAGGAAAGAGGTTTATCTAAATAATTCGATTTTCTATTAATTATAGAATTGTGATTTATCCTCATAAATCATATATCTATTAATTTTATGATTTATCTCCATAAATCATATTCTTATTAATTATGATTTATCCAAATAAATTAATTCCCAATTAATTGGTTAGGCTCATGGTTAGAAACTAATTTCCCCACAATGTATATTTGATTCAAAATCAAATTATATTTAATTCATAATTAAATACATTCCCGATCAAGTAGTTGATTAAATATTTAATTCATAATTAAATTTAATCAAATATATAAATATTATAATGTGTCAATCCCTACAATTTAGGGATGCCCTATAATTTAGGATTACCGAGGAACTTCTTCCTCGCGCATTCGTTTCTATACGAAACATCTTTCCTATCATGTCCATAAATGAGATCCGTGATCGAGTTGCAGCATGTCCATGCTAGTAGACATATAGGGCCGCATTCGGACTTTATCTCATAAGGTCTGTTACGAGATTAGCCATTTGTGTGTGACCCATTTGGCCACACACTAAGCCAACAGTGAGTTGTGCATAACGGAGAGTCGGATCCGATAGAATGATTTCAATTTGAATCTTACGAGCCTCCACTAAACCCCTTTAGTGTGGTCGTGAGAGACTCCACTCACAAGTCAAGATTGACGTCTAGCAACGTATCATGACTATCCGGATAGTGTGAGGTTCAATCTATAGGGATTGAACGCCCTTCGGTGATTAGTTATTGTGCAACTAAATCCCTCGGTTACAATGTCCTGAAGTCGGCTAGGGTACGGAAGAAATATCAAACCCTAATATTGATTCATATGTATTACACCCGCCAAGATGTCATCTCAATAATGAAACATTAGAAACATCTTCCTGACTTTCATGTCTACTATGGCCAGAGATTCCCGAGTTGACACTTGTAGGGACACATAGGACATCATCTCATCTAATTATGAGTAATTGATTCCATGTTGGTTGCTCATCTACCTCTATGAATGCTTCCTCATGCCCAGTAATACCTGACACATGACGCTGAGGGCCACGTAGGGATAGAACCAAAGCAATGGGTCGTCACTTACAAGGTAACCATGACAACCTCAGGTCCAAGGACTACTTGCACCTACTATCACCCGAGGAACATCCTATTGACACTCATGTAATGATTCTATTTTGTGTTCCTCGTGCAGGTCTGTTCACTGAACTCATTCCCTAATGAGCACGTGCACTTGTACATTAATTAGGGTTGTCCATTCGGTTCAACCCGAACCGAATCGAACCAAATTTTTTTTCATACCCGAATTCCAACCTGAACCCGAACCGAATTATGCCTAAACCGATCTAACCTGTACCGAAATTATTCGGTTCGGTTCAGTTTTCAACCCAAAAACCAAAATTTTAATTAATTCAGTTAAAAATTAAAAATTATTTCCTAATACCCATTTAATTACTTGGGTTAAAAATTAAAAAAAAAATATTTTTTTAATTATTCGGTTTTCGGTTCGGGTCGGTTCTCGAATTCCGAACCGAAACCCAAAATTTGGTTCTGTTCGGGTCAAGAACCGAACCTACAACCGCTAAATCTGAATCGAGCCAAAAAATTCGGTTTGGTTTTTTGGTTCGGTTTGGTTTGAACCGAACACTGGACACCCCTAACATTAATGACGGTTCATAAGTAACTGTGAGATCAGCTACCCCCTATCGTATAGGGCATGTACCAAGTGCACTAGTCTATCCGGAATCACCGATCCCCTAATTGGTGATCGTACGACTAGGAACATTTAGAACATGAGCATCTGGATTCCAAGTCTCACTGGCATAATCTCATCATGACCTCGGAATCATTTGCCCGGGTTTATGGGGTTCATCACAATCTTTATGAATAAAGATGCAACATATGATGAAAAAATTACCTCATTAAGTTGATTACCCTTGAATAGTCCCTAAACATATCGACATGTGATTGGCTCAAGGGCACTATAAGCCCTTTATGGGCCACAATGAGCCTATGATTTTGAACCAACCAACCAATAGGCTATTGATCTTCAAACTCTTGATAGTGATTGGTCTCTCCATGCTCTGAAAATCGAAATGCCACAATGAGTCTATGATTTTGAATCGAAGGTAGCATTAGACATTTATAGGCTAGAAAGGTCTCTGAAGAGACCAAAAAATCAAAAATCAAAAATCATTTCAAAATACTATCAAGAGTGGTGAGAACAAATCAACTCAATGAAGTATCATAATTCCTACTTTAATATAACAAGTAAAGTAAGGGAAATGATACTAAGGTACCTTTTTGATATCAACTTTGCTCAAGGCATCGAAGTAGTTTGAAGTTGTAACCAAGGGAGGATTCTTCATTCAAGATCATAGTCAACGTCAACTCTTCACTTTCCTTCAACCTTGTGTGGTAGCTCCCCCTACAAGAGAAGACGAGACTTTTGGTACCCAAATAACTTTGGGTCCTTGGGGGTTAGTTGGTTTAGGAATCCAAAATGTTCTAGCAACACTTAGATTTATCTTGAATGCACAATCAAATATGGCATGACCAAAAAAATCACAACAAAAATAATGTCCATTGAATTTCTTTTCATTTTTGCTATGTATATGAGATCTATCATTAGAATGCTTGACATTCTTCTTTTGAGATTTCCTAAGTGAGACATTCTGATTTCTAGAGTTTTTAAGGGAAGGAGCATTTACTTTCCTATTTAAGATTAAAATCTCATTTTTAAATCATGTATGGATTTATATAAGGCATGTAATTGAGATTTCAACATGCAACTTTCACTTTCCAATTTTTCATTTTTAGTTCTCAAATTCTTAATTCCAAGATTTAAGGTATCATGACAAGAATTAATAGAACTAGTTTGTAGTTTTCCATTTTCTAATTTTAAAGCATGCATATGAGAACTAAGCTTTAAGTTTTCTTTCTTCAAACTTTTTTTTTCCTTATCCTTTTTAACTAGCAAGATATACATTTTCTTACATTCATTTACTAATTCATCATATGGCATATCATGTGAATTGGAAGAGCTAGAACTATTAATATGATTAGAGGAAGAAGGAGAGTGGACCTCATCATTTGCATTTGAGGCTAACTTTGGAAGTGACTTCATAGTCATGGGTAGAGGGTGTTTCAAGTGAATAAGATGTGGGGGTGGAAGCACTTGACCTCTTCCTTGCTTTGTTCTTCATGCTAGGAAATTTTTTCTTCACATGCCCATTTTCTTTGCACAAGTGGCAAATTACCTTTCTCTTCCGGCTTCTAGTGCTCCTTTGACTAGCTAGAGGCACTATGTGCTTCAAAAGTCATGTTAGTACTAGGGGGATGACAATTGTCATCACCATCTTCATCAAATGTACTAAGCTCCTTGGTCTTTGCATAATCATACAAAATATTTAAACTAGCCCAAATGTCAAAAGCCAATGTGCAATGCATGACCTTATCGAAAATATCATTTTTCAACGAACAAAATATGCAATTCATGGCTTTAGCATTTAAATTAAACATATTAGTTTGTTCTTGGCTCCATGCATGTATGTTCTCTACCTTATGTTTGATATAGTGGGTTTTCACCATTTCATATACCCCTAAACTTTGAGTTTTCAAGAATGTGGACATTATATGTTTTCAAACTCCAAAGTTTAGACTATCAAACCTAGGAGGTATAGAACATAAACTCTCTAGTATATTCTCGGATCGAGGCTAGATGTAGATTAGATGGAAAAACCTAAATCCACAACCCGCTATGATACCAAATGTAAGTTGAATGGACTACACTAGAGAATGGGTGAATAGTGTGTTAACTAAAATCTTAAGCCTACTTCTGGTGTTAATCGAATCTTGTTACTTAGGCAATTCAATACAAACAACAATAGCGGAAGCAATAGAAATGAAAAATTAAGCAAACACAAATAGTAACAATGCTAACACAATGATTTATAGTTGTTTGGCCTCAATGCCTACTCCACTATCTAAGCACCCCGCTTTGTATTTCACTCGCAATCCACTAGATTAAGAGTTCCCTTACAATGAGAAATTTTCCCCACCCAAAAGTCTCCACCCTCACACCGAAGGCATTTCCACACCCAGAAGTCTACGCCTTCCTAACGAGAGCACTCTCCCACCTCACTCTCTCCTACGGACACTCCAATCCTAGATTACAAGGGTGGACTTATGCCTTACAGCCAAGGCTACCACCACACTCAACAAAACCAAATACAAGACAATAAATCACAAAAATACATAAGTAATGGAGCAAATAATCAAAGCAACTTATACTTAGCTCCAACACAAGATCACCTAGCTCCTCTTGATGCCTTTGATAGTGAATCAATGAAGTAAAGACTTTTTTTTCAACATAGATAGAAAGTCACAATAGGTGACCATACTAGGATTCGAACCCTAGATCTCTAGGCAACGTTCAACATGTTGCCACCAACTGTGCTACCCACAGTTGGCCAATGAAGTCAAGGCTTACTCAAAGAGATGAGGGATCAAAGCTAGGATTTCCACAAGAAATGGCTCAATGAGGCTTAGGATCGATCAAAGGATGTCTCAAGAGGTTCCAAAGGTTCATAGGATGGCTGGGAAGACCTTTAAATAGGTAGAACACAACTTAAGGCTCGGGCACAACAGAATGAAATGACTATTTTTAGAGTCGTTGGCCCGCCGATTGATCGACCGATCGTTGGTTGGTCGATCGAGCCTCGACCGATGATCGATTGAACAACTACTGGAAATTTCCAGTAGCTTTCGGTTGAAGTCCGGTCAACCCTTCGGTCGATCGAACTGTCAATCGAACCTTCAGCCTTGCACATAAGGCAATTTTAGTAAGTTCTAATCTCCAATTCGGGTTTTGGATTACAAGTTTGGTTTCTGGGGTTTTTTCATCATAATGGAGGATTTACACATTCATTCTAGATACTCTAAACCTAAACTCTATCTTCCCGAAGAATTCGAGCATCGACAAGCATCCTTCCGATTTCTCTGATTTCTTCGATTTTTCCGATCGTGAACGTCGTGCGCTAACCGACTCAGAACCTGGAAATATTTCTCTATGAAAACATTAGTTACATGTTTGTCCTCATCACAACCGAGATTAAAACCTAGGTTAAAAACCTTAGGCTAACATGTATTTTACTTAAAAAGCGACACACTAAATATCCATCAATATCGTTAATGAGACATGGACAATATTTTAAAAAATAGAGTAATTTTGCATCATTTTTCGTCACTATAGGGGCAGTTTTGCTCAAAAAAATCTGATGGACAAAATAAAGCCTCCAGACTAACGTAAGTGCAAAATAGTACCTTTGGTAGATGACATGTCAGGTGATTGTACAATTGAATGACATGTCACATAACGCGTTAGTTCTATTAACGAATTCTTGACGAAATTCCAACGTACATCAATGACAATATAATAGTTATTTTTAATTTTTTTTGATAATTTTAAGCAAAAAAAAGTTAGAGGATAAACACTACAAGAAATATTGGATTTATCGACTACAACTTCCGATGAGAAGATGTCAAAAATTTTCGTTAGATTTCTGACGACTCTTAGCGTCGAAAAGAGTTACCGACAAAATTTTTTAATCAAAATGAGTCAGAAGATTATCTTACTATTTTAAAAAACTTTAACAGATTATCGATGAATTTTCGTCGAAAATTTAGTCGATAATAATTTTCGACATATTTTGTAGTGCAAGTTCGTCGAAAATATTAATGACTTAATGTTATACTTAATTGATGCTGAAGTCATCGATCACAACTTCCGACAAGAATCTACCGTTGAAAATTTTCGTTAGGAGTTTCGACGACTCTCATCATCGAAAAGAGTTACTGACAGAAATTTTCGACCAAAATGAGTCGAAAAATTTGTAAATAACTTTTTTAAAGAATAAAAAATTATCGATATATTTTCGTCCAAATTTTAGTCGATAAATTTTTTAAATAATTGTAAATCCTTCGTGACACCTCTATATTCAATATCTGAAAATTTATATATATATATTTGCAATTAATGACACCCTCAATACACTACTTCCAAAAACTCCTTTGTCTTCCCAACTTGCACTTCCTTTCTTCTTACAAGCGTGCATCACCTTCTCCTTTATCATTATTGAAATGTTGCATCAGACATTAATCCTGCATCCCATCTGTTTACTAGTGAAGACTCAATCAGCCACCATCGTATCTTCCTCTCCACCTCCTCCGCTGCCACCATCTCCAAGAGCCCGACGACGAGCTGATCCCCGAGAGCTCGAGCCTGCTACAGGGTGTTGCAATGGCTGTAATGCATCATGTCGAAGTAGCCATCGATGCAAACCCAAATGGGTTTCTTCCTCCGCCGCCGAGGAAGCCTTGGCAAGTAAAGCGGCCGCGAAAGGCAGATCGAGAGAATGGAGAGGGAAATGACGAAGAGGAGACCGCCGAGGTGGCACGCGGTGAGGAAGCTCGAGCTTCCGAGAACATCCTTGGCGCATCCTCGGTATCCCATTGGGGATGCAGAGGATTAGAATGAAGGAGGTGGATCTGGTACGGGATCTGGGCTCTAGTATCTAAGATTCACCGTGGAGTGGTGGAGCTCTCGCCATCGGAGGTTTCTCGATCACCATGAGGCGAAGGCGATGCTTTATTTATTGAGACAGAGGCGGACATAGAGAGGAGGTTGGTGGCGTTGTGAAGGAAATAATGAGGTGGTCAGGTTCTATGATGGGTTAATATGATCCGTTCGATGGCGGCCAATGAGTACATGAGCAACGGCTTGGCGAAGAGGATATTGGATGATCGGGCCAACGTCAACACCGTGGGATTCCAAGTGATGATGGCGGCATGGTCTTGTATGATTCGTCTTCTCTGTGCATTGTTTCACGGGGCAAGTGCGAGGCAGGGAAGGGGAAGCCTTGGGAAGTGGATGAGGGAATCATCGAGGTCCCTGAAGCTGACGTCGATGGTGGAATGGAGGAACAGGAGGTAGATTAGAGCAACTAGGTCACTGGCGCTGGAGACAAAGGAGGGAAGGTGGAGGCATTTTTTTTTTTATGAGTACTGATGATGTGTGAAATATTAGATGCTTAGTGTTATTATTTGAATATTTAGTTTTTTTGAATGGATGAGACTTTTGTTTGATGATAAAAGAGATGTTTTATCATATTTTGAATCCTAGTTTGGGATTGAAATGTTTTAGATTGTCGTATATGCTATTAATTTGTTACTATTATAGGTCTAAATATTATTTTTATTTTGGTTTATTATTATATATATTTTTTAAAAATCTTAAAGTTTTCGACAAAATTACGATATGTCATCAGAAATTACCGACGAACCTATTGTTGGAGACACGTTGGTAAATACTGACAAAATTTAGTCGATAATTCGTTAGTAATTACCAACCACTTTTCGAATGGAATATGAGAGGAAAGTAGTCGATAATTATCGACCAATTTTTCGATAGTATTTATAGTCGATAATTACCGATGAGCTACCGACAAAACTTTTGTCAGTAGTTACCGAGGAACTAATGGTAGCTTTTCGATTAAAACCTTGGTCGATAATTACCGACAATTTTTTTTGTTGATAAATGATCGTTACCCATTTCGACCAAGATTTTAATGACGCAAATTTTGGCCTCGGAAACCAGTCGGAATTTGGTCAGTAAATCAATGTTTTCGACTTACTTTCGGCTCCAATGGCCGTCTGAAACCACTACATTTCTTGTAGTGAAATAACCTTTTTTTAGCAAATGTGAGAGACAAATTAGTACCTTCTCTCTTTCAACTAAACGTAAACTTCGAGAGTTGACTGAAACAACCTAATTATATTATTATTACCATTAAATATAAAAATGTTAGATTGCGCATTTTGATTCAATAGAATAAATCCGATTGAACATTGAAAAATCAGAATTATGTGTTTTCCATCCGCGCGCACGATAGACATGTATGATATTTTTAAAAAACATTCTGAGATGTTTCAAATTTCAAATTTACCCCATAAGTAATGGTTGTGCCGCAGAGACCTATGATAACGACGTCCAACTATCTTAGTTTAGACGTGGCACCAATCGATTCGTTGGGAGAAAAGATAACTTGTATCTCTGAGCTGAACACTTGGCGGGAACTTGGTCACGAGATAAAAGCGCACGATCGCGGTTCGTAAGGGCATTTCCCATGGACGATGTTACAATATTGCCCCTATTTTTTTTAAAAAAATTAAAAATTAAAAAAATTTAGTATTTTTTAAATGATATATATAATGAATCTAGATAAATATTATTTAGTCCAAACTTATTTTATAAATCATTTATAATTCGGTGGTTAAATACTTTGGATATTTTACATATAGATCTTTGGGTTTAAATTCTAATTGTAGTGTTTTATATGCATTATTTTCTTTTTTGTAATGACTAAATATAAAGTTAATTTTTTAAAAAAATTAAATTCTTTTTATCAATTTTAACTTAAGTCTAATTTTTTCTCCAATAATTTTTTTATTTCTAAACTCTCAGGTTGATTTTATTCCTAATATAAAGGTTTCTAGTTATTCATACTCAATTTCATTAAGTTGAATGCATTTTATAGATGAATTATTCAATAGTTAAATAATTAATTTTCTCACAAGGACTCTAGAAAAATCTTAAAATATAAATAGAAGAATATCTTGTAGTTTCATTGTGATTTTATTTAATTAATAACCTATATATGAAAATAATGAACAATATTTACTTTTTTTTTAATATCTTACTTGTTTCTTAAAATTAAGGTGAACAAGGCAATTCCCATACCAAATAATTGAGACGAAGAATTCTATTTTACTTAGGGGCATAGGGGCGGCAGAAATGAACACGACATGATAGCACGACACGAGCACGATATGATAACTACGGGTCGGGCTTGCCCGACATGATAATATTGCGGGTCGACACAGGCCGATTCTCATCGTATTGGGCCGACCCGTTTGGCCCGCTAAGGAAATTAAATTTGTTCTTGAGCTATTTTTTTCCATTCAGTTTAATCGTTCAAATAGAATATTAGAACTTAGGAAATTAAACTTGTTCGACTCCTGTATCACCTACAACTCAAGCAATAGGAAGTGGAATCCAAGTGTCTCATGCCTTGGTTGTCATTTTTGGAGAATGAATTGCAGTACTTATTTGCGGGCTCGCGGGCCGTACCGAGTGGCCCACAAAATATTGCAGGCCGTGTTGGGTCGAGAATTTCCGAACTACGAAGTTAGTGGGCCGGTCGACATAGCTCGCTACCTTATCATGCTGACCCGGCTTGGCTCGCTAATTGCAGGTTGATCCGTTTTGCCACCTCTAATTTTATGAGGACATGCAAGAGCTTTCATTATTTTCATTTTAAAAACTATAATAATATTTTTAAAATATAGAAATAGAAGACAATATATGTACTAATCATTAGTCATGATTTTAATTAAAAAATTAAAATTGAACGGTTAAAATAATATTTATCAAATTCTTTTATATTCTAAGTTAGCCCCCTTAGTTAAATTTTTATCACCGCCACTATCTCTAGATGATCCATGTTGTTCAAGATGATTAAAAAACCAATTGAAATTTATAGCGCTTAATTCACTTTAATCAAACAAAAATAACAAATTAAAGCAAAATATAAAAGAAAAATTGTAGCTTATGAATAAGTTTTTTTTTAAAAAAGAGAAGGTACTAAATTGTCCCCCCTCACATTTACTAAAAAAAATTTATTTGTGATCCACATTTTTTTGACTCAAAATTATTCAAATAATTTTAAAAATTATTAATATACTGCCCTTAATGTTAGAGGGCATTTTTATTCAAAATTAGACAAAACAGATATCATGTTAAAATCGCTAATAGAACATAAATAAAGTTTTAAAAATGAAATAATTTTGTAATCTTTTTCATTAATATAGTAGCATTTTTATTAAAAAAAACTCGAGACAAAATAGAGCTTCTAAGCAAATATAGATGACAAAATAATACCTTTGACAGATGACGTGTCAAATGATTATATTAATTAGTGAATGACACATCCATTGTTAGTTGTAGTATAATAACAGTTTTTAAATTTTTTGAATACTTTTGAGCTAAAAAGAATGTGGATGACAAATAAGCCTCTTTGTAATAAAGAGGTAAATTAGTACTTTCCCCCTATAAAAACCAAGAAAAAGATTGAACAAGGTTATGTATATCGAGATATATGGTTCAAACCAAATCAATAGCATAATAATGCTTGCTCAGATGAAACAAAAGCAAACAAAGATCAAATCTGTAAAGAGCCCAAGAAAGACAGATCCAGAACAAGGTAAAAACTTGATCCCACGCCCTCTATTCTTCCATTTCACTTTAAATCCACGATGCAAATAATGCTTCTGTACGTGCTTCAAGCACGCAAATCTGAGGCAGAATAGTTCTTGTCTGAATCAAATAAAAAGAAATATCCCGAAAAGATATACATATATGAACAAGGTGGAACATAACAGAACTCCATGTAATCCACTATTTTGTCATTTCACTACGAATCGATTCACAAATCAAAAGTAGTCACGAAGAGATCGATTTTAACTGTGAAAATTAACAAAGAAGAAGATGAACATAGTTCATGATGGATGCAAAGAACAAATTAGAGTAAGCAGCGTGCAATACCCAACACCCAACTAAAAAGACAAGTTCATATATACCAGCGAGTGATGGAAAAAGATACGCTGATTAAGTGTTTGTTACTTTGTTAGGAAGAGAAGCCGATCTTCTTCAAGCTCTTGAGGCCGATTAAGAAGCCGAGGAAGGCATCGCGGACTGCGTACATCAGCATGATGTCAGAGATCCATTTGTGATCCACACCCCAGGTGCAGTTCTCCGGCGACATCAGCTTTGGGGGCTTCTTCTCCACCCGCATCCCGTCGAGAGCCAGCGCCGCCATCTCCTCCATCCCGATCCCCGTTCGAACCACCTCCTTCCCTCTCTTCCTCATTTCCCACGCCTTCGTCCGGAATGCCCGCTCCACCAGATGACCCAGATCTATCGCGTGAGCCACCCTGACTCTCCATTCCTTCTCAAGCCGCTCCGCCTCCGCGCATGCGTTGATCCCCACCACGTGCACCTTCTTATCCTCCAGAAACTTGCTCAGGAGTTTGACCTTGGGGGTGTGGACGGATTCACGGTAGTCGGGGGCGTTGTGGAAGATGAGGCAGTGGGATTCGTCGACACAGAGGGCGATGGCGCAGATGGGGTTGCTAGGGTTACTGGAACGAGTTTTGGGGTCCTTTTGCGTGAACCTCCAGTAGTCGTTTGTGCCATGGAAGAAGCAGATGGAGGCGACGAGCGGGCCGCGGCGCTTCAAGTTGTGGAGCTGAACGTGGCGGATCCACTCGGAGGCGGTGTTATCGTCGTAGGCGACCGTGGTCTCGATGACGCTCGCCCCCACGCGGATCTCCACCAACTCGCTCCAGGGGTAGCGCCACCAGCGGTCGGGGTCGTCCTCACCCAACCCCTCCCTCTCCAGGCTGATCTCCATGGGACGATGCTTCATGACTGTGAATTGAGATGTGACTTCGCCAACAAGTAAACAAAGGAGAGAGACAAGTTTATGCGTTGATATATACCACTATTAGTATTTATAGCCACAAGCCAATTCTACTACACCAATTGGTTGGGGTCTTAAGGGGAAGGGAAGGTCGGAGGCGGAGGGGAGGAAGAGAGATTAATAATAATAAAAAAGTCGGGAAAAAAAGAAGGTAAACAATTACAATATATGATTGGTTTTGTAGTTATAGAAATATGATTGCTTCGATAATGGTAGATATATCCAGAAAGATCCAGAAGCAATTTAATTTCATAAATTATAAAATATGATCAAGTAATTAAGTTCCTATCCTGATCTCTAGAATATAGCAGATTTGAAAACGAAACATTAATTTGATTATAATTAATAAATATAGCAGATTTCATATCTTTTATTTATATCTTGATATATTTGAAAAAAAGTATTCCACTATTCTTCTTTTATCTTGAAGATTTTATAATAAAATAATGTATATAACTTGGATATTAAAACTTATTGGATAATTATAATAAGTTATTGAGCAAGATGCTCTAAAATATAACGTGGTAAAATGGTAATTCTAGATGAAACACAGGATTTCTTTCACTTTGTCTTTTGTCTTCTGGCTCGATGTGAGTTTTTAAACTAAAGATATATTGACCAATGAAGCTTTGACATTAAATCTTTTTGTGTTGGTTTTGATAAAATAATTATAGAATCTGATGCATGTTTGTGATTGATATGTGTAATGGTCAATCTGATTGCTATGATTGGGTAGAATTTATTACTAATGACATTGTTCAACTTACATGTTCAATTAAAGAAATCAAGATAAAATTCACCAAAAGAACAACCAATAAATTCGACAGATTGATTGGTAGAAATGGCTAGGAAAAAGTTCATAAACTCTTAAATTGTAATTTGTGTCATCGTTATCTAAAAGATTAACAATTGACATGTTTTTGTGCGCACAACTATTGAGGACAATTTTAACAATTTAGTGAACCATTTGGGATCCACGCGTTAGGTGGCCTTGTGGGGCCTCAACTATGCCATTTACTAGCAATGGCTAACTTCCCCCATATTGCTTTTGATCATGCTCTAAATAAATATAAAAATATAATTTTTGCCCTTATATTGGTCGGGCAAATAAAAAATAAAAAATAAAAATTTTAACTAGTCGTATACAATTCGGCCTATTTTTATTTAAAGTTCAGTCTAATTTGATCTGTAAAGGACAAAAGATCATATTAAATCAATTTAGTTTTTTCCTTTTAATCTAATAGAAGTGAATCTTTGGTATAATCCATGAACTATATAGATATAAAGGTAGATAGATGAATATATCCTAATTTTGTCGTTTGTAAGAAATGTACCTAATATTTTAATTTGTATTTAATTCATATTTAATTGACCTTTCAAATTTACACCAGTTACATCCATTTGTTAATAATCTATTAACTAGCTAGATCATCAAAAAGTATTGTCGTCATGCTCAAGTATACCTCGAAATTGTTTTGATGATAACAAATCATATTTAATGATGTCTTTTAGCATGATTGTTTTAAGTTCAGAGTCGACTTGCGCGATGCATCCCCAATTGAAAAAGTCAACGTGTTATCGGAAGAAATCAAAAGTATGGGCCCAACACGTGATCATCGACGAAAAAAGCAAATTTAGGTTTGGAGTTTCTAGGTATAATGTATTGAGCAAATATCCAAAATCATATCTTCAACCCCACTTTTTCCCAAAATCATAACATGGATCCGGATATTTCTGGATCCATAACTAAATTCCAAACTTTTCGATTTTGCCCTAAAAAATATTGGGCGGGTTGGTTTACACAATGGTCGGCCAGTTCAATAAAAAATGGACCAGTTCAACAAGGTTTTGTGGTTCAACCTCAAAATATTTAAACCCAATAAATATTTTATACCGTCCATTATACTTTATACCGACCTTTTTACCCTATACCGCCACTGTTCTGCATGTACTTGACGTTGGAGCTTGGAGCACGTATCTTCTTCTTCATCTTCTATTGCTCTTCTTCCCCGGCCGACGTTAGAACTTCTGGAGACTCGAGGTTTTCTTGGTGCCTTTCTTTGTGACGCCTAATCGTTTGCTCTTCCCCATGCTCGATAGTAGCTCGATCTTGTTGCTACTGGCGGCTTGCTTTGTTGACACTGAGGATTTCTTGCTTTGTTGACGCCGAGGTTTTCTCTTAATATATTCCTCAGGTTTTGTCATATTCCATCAAGTTTTCTCTTCATTCCTCAGGTTTTTGCAGGTCGCAGCATCTTGACAATGATGACTTTATTATGCATGATACATATGCTAATGTACAAACTTCTACACAGCAAGTGTCAAACCAAGTTGAAACTATAGCTGCTGACATTGTAGCTCAAGAGGCTCAAGAAAATACAAGTCAGCCATATTTAGATTTGAACTTCCCTTTGACATTTGATGATGATGAGTATGACTACATTGAGGAAGAGCTTGCTGATGAGAGGATAAGAGAAGAAGTGGAGGCAATTGAGGATTTCCCTGATTCAATTTTTACTTCTAGTGATGTAATTGGAAGATATTTTCCATTAGAGGAACATATGTATAAGAATAATAGAGCAGATGAGGGTGTGGAGAATATCCACACAAGCGATGAAGAGGCTGAAATATATGTGACCAATGAAGAAGATGTCATTCCTCCAGAATCCTATGATGTTTTCACTTCTGAAGATGCCAATTGCATTGATTTTGACTTCACTAACGGTCAGTATGACGACAAAGGGGATCATGATTTTCATGTCGAAGAAGAGGACACCTTGGTAAACTCCATGAATGTTTATCCAATTGATGATGATTCACAAACTTCAGAATTGTATCTACTTCAAGTAATTCATTTGAAAATAATCCTAACAGTATAAGGTGTTCCATACTTTTCTGAAAGTATGGAACTAGATTTAGAAAAAAATACCAGTCCAGTTATCATTTCTTGTAACAGTATAAGGTGTTGTCTGTAATGTCAATTAGTATTTGTTAATGTATTCTTGTATATGTTACCCTTTGTAAATCTACAATAATCATACCTAATCATACCAGTATAAGGCATTCCATACTTTGGTGAAAGTATATAATTAGAGAAAATACCAGTCCCGGTATTATTTTTTGGATACCAATCTAATAGATACCATTTGTAATGATTATATCTGAATTTTGTATGAGTCCATATAATAGTCATATTCGTTGATAGACATTTTATACTTTTGTGAAAGTATGGAATTAGGAAAAAATATCAGTTTAGTTATCATTTCTTGGATACCAGTCTAATAGATAGCATTTTTAATGATTATATTTGAATTCTGTATAAGTCCACATAATACTCATACAATATATAGACATTCCATACTTTTGTGAAAGAATGGAACTGAAAAAAAACTAGTTTTTCTCTATGCAATAACTTTTAGTATCTGTTAGTTTATGATTTGATATTATACCCAATGCAAAATTACAATAATCATAGCATATAAAGGACATTCCATACTTTGGTGAAATGGGAGCATATTTTGAACTATGAAATTACTACTTTTATCTATTAGTTTATGAGTTGGTATGAGACCCTGTATTAATTTCAGGTATTTTCTGATAGAGATAGTTTCAAGAGAGCTCTTACCAATTATTGCATCAAGCGAAATTTTGAATTGAGACGCATCCAAAGCAATAGTCACTATATCAAAGTCGGATGCAAAGAGCTCAATTGTTGTTGGACATTGTCAGCAACCGGCAGGGGTACAATTCAAATAGTGATTTTTGTCAATGAGCATAATTGTACTGTTGCAAGACTGAACTTGGACCATCGACAATGCACTGCCACTTTTGTTGCGAATCACATAAATGAGTATCTTTTTGGTAATGAAAAAATCACTAGTAGTTTCGTTATCTCTGAGATAAGAAAGGTATTTGGAGTGCGTATATCTTATAAAAAGCGTACAATGCACTCCAAATTGCTCTCGTTTCCGTTCGTGGTGACTATGATCAACGCTACAGAGATTTGCCAGCATATCTAGGAAATTAAGGATTCACGACTTTGAATCGAAAGTTAAATTGATGAGTTGTTGCTCGACCCATTGTTTTCGACGTGTCTTTTGGGCTTTCAGAGCAAGCTTGCGTGGATTTAGAGAATATATGTGGCCTATATTATGTATTGATTGTAAGACCCGAGATTTCCTAATATAAAATTTATTTTTGGTGTAGCGCACCGGATCAGGAGTTAGTCGGGGTCGAGTCGCAGAATCGCCGCGAGTAGAAGGTATAATTCAAGCCTTATGAAATTTTATTTGTTGAATTGTTCCTTCCTTCTTAAGCATAGGATGTCTTAGTAGAGTCGAGTTCAAATCGTGTGTGCGGATTGAATCGGACTCGGATTGAGTCGAGTAGGGGCCAAGTGAATAGGAGGGGTATAATGGTCAAGTGAAGATGAGGGAATAAATCCCTCATCCCTAGCCGTGCGGCTCACCATTGGATCCGCAATCAACTCGAGAAGAGAGAGGGAGGAGGGGAAGCTTTGGAGTCGGCGCCGGATTCATGACGCCATCGGAAAGATCGAGATCGCCGTCGCTTGTCCCTTCTTCTTCCTTGATCAAGGTGAGTGGATTGAACCTTGTTGTGAAGGGTAGGCGAGTAGTCGACCCAAGGTTTAGGGGTTTTCTCCGATTTCTCAAAAAATTCCGTCAATTCACCGATGTTCTTCCAAGATTTGATTTGAATGTTATGTACATGCTATTTGTATGAAGTTTTTCATCATTTTTCTCGATGTTTAGGGCCGGCCACATGAAGGAGAAAAGGGGAAGGTCATGCCGAAATTTTCTCCAATTTCCTAGAGTGGTCAGAAGCCCTCGAATTGAGTTTCTCGCACGATTGATGACTTGATTCTTCTCAATCATGGCCGAAATCATGCCCTCCTACCCTGCTTGCTCTCTGCCGAGCATGAATAGCCTTGGGTAGGCTCAGCCGAGTGGGTATTAGAGGGAGAAAAGGGCTTGTTATGTTTTATGCTTACATGTACGGTACTATATCATATTTTTATGTTGTAGATCATTCACATGATATATGAAACTTGGTAGTGATGGATTGAGATTAGTATATTATAAGGAAATGTTCTTGGTAGTGCATACATGGTTAGGATCTTAGCATGGCATGTGAATCATGAGAATGTTTCATTAATTTCTAATATATATGCTCAATTGTTACCTTGTGAAATAGTTGCTTACCTTGATGGAATTTCTTTATAAATGCCGAATTTAATCATGTTATTGTAGAAATCATGTGTATAATTATAGTAGTAGTTGTACAATAATTCCCTGTTAAGTTATGTGCTGTGACATAATTGTATTCAGACATTTCTACACTCATGACCTGTAATTTACACTTAAGAAATCGGCGAATGATGCTCGATGACTATATGGAAATTCTAGGGTGTTTAATTATTCGGAGAAACTTGAATGTAGACAACTAGGTTTCACACCTAGGAAACAACCAGCGGGCAACAGTGTGTGACTGGTATGGCTCGAAATAAGGGGGCCGAGTACGGGTGAATACCTGAGATTTTTAAACATGGAAACTTTAGAACACTTTGTATGTGTACTGTGATTGCATGCAAGGTGTTTGAAAACCTTATATTCGACTTTAACGCAAGGTGTTTGTTTTTGTAGTTGGTTTGTTTGCAACTCTTTGAAAATGGTGAACCTTCTTTAAAACTTAATAAAAGTTTGCACTGTTGTTCTCTTACTCGGATATTTTTCTGGATAGTTTGTTGTATCAATATGTTGATATTCAGTGTATGAGATAGGCTTTAGGGTAAGACATAGACTCTGGCCGATCACGCAACCCCGAGTTGGGGCGTGACATTGATGCAACACATCTGAGAGGTAAATACTCAGCGGTTCTTATGATTGCAACTTCTATTGATGCATAAAATAGGCTTTTTCCCGTGGCATTTGCTGTGACAGAAATTGAAAAAACAGAAACATGAGAGTGGTTTTTGGATAAACTTTTGAGATGTATCCCCGATTATAGGGGATTAAGTATTATGAGTGATTGGAACCCAAGCATTATAGCTTTTGTGAGAAATGTCTTTCCAGATGCTGCACATGGATATTGTATGGTTCATCTTGCAAAAAATCTAGTACATGATGTTCGCTCAAAAGATGTTGTGCCCTTGTTTTGGGCAGCTGCAAGATCAATCACGGAACATTCATTTAATGAATGTATGCAAAAGATATTGGCTATTCATGTGCAAAGTTACCAATGGATATCTCAATTGGAGAAGGAGAAATTGGCTAATTTCTTTTTTCCCGGTAGGAGGTATGATATCATAACAACTAATTATGTGGAATGCTTGATTGCATTATTTAGGGAAGTCTGTGGGTTACCAATCACAACATTGATTGAGATGACAAGACACAAGGTCTCGGAGTGGTTCTTCAAGAGACGTAAAGTTTCTCTTACATTGACCACTACTTTAACTGGAAAAATGGAAACAATTTTAGTAGAGAATCGCCACAAATGTCGTTGGCATGCTGTGCATCCACAATGGGACCATTGCTACCAGGTACAAATATCATACCAAATAGTTATTGTTGATTTAGCTAATAAATCATGCTCTTACAGGAAGTTTTAACTTTATGGTATTCCTTGCTCACATGTCATGACTGTTATCGATTATTGTAGTCTTGACCCTTATCAATATTGTGAGCGTTATTTCATTGTTGAGACATATAAAAAAATATATGGGGATAAAATTCATCCGACAAGAAGCAAGCAATATTGGCATAGGAAACCTTATGATACCCAAGTGAAACCACCCCAATCTTTAGCACAACCTAGTAGAAAAAGAAAATATAGAAGAGAATCAAGACATAGTGGCAGACATCAGAGGAAGTGCTCAAGATACAAATAAGTAGGGCACAACAAGCGTTCATGTAGAGCTCCCCCACCCAGCTAACAACACACTTCATTTTTTGGATAGCATTTTTGTTGGATAAAATTTTAAGGGTATATATTATTTTTTGGATACCATTTGATGTATGTGTATAGTCAATATATCTGTAATGACTAAATTTGAATTATCTATGAGTTGATGTCATATTATATTTTTTCCACACTTTGGTGAAAGTATGAAACTGGTGAAAATACTAGTTTTTTACTCTGTAACATAATTATTATCTATTAATATATGATTGGATATCCTACATATTTTTATTTATTTTTCTCTTTATTGTTTGTGTTTGCCAGTCTAGCGGGCTAGTCCGAGGTCGAGCCGAGTCAACTCATGGTTCGTTGCGAGCTTGGGAGCTCGAGTAAGTTGAATTTTGGCTTGTAATTATATAGCTAATTTATTAGGCTATGTTGCATAAGGGTGTGCATGTGTTTGATGATTGTATTTTTATCATGAGGTTAGTTTGGGTTAGCGGGTTGCGGATCCGGGTTGAGGAGAGTGCGGGTTAGGGTGTGGTTAGGTGGAAGTGGGAGGGGATTATAAACCCCCCTAGGGTTGGTGGCTCCATATTAGAGCTGCACCAGCCGTCTTGAGAGAGGAGAGGAGCCGCCGAGCTAGAGAGCCAGCCGCTTGAGCCGAGCCCCTCCTCCCCCCTCTTCCCTTCCCTTTGGAGCTGAGCAGAGAGAAGCCACCCAGCCAAGCCAAGCCGCCCCTCTCTCCCTCTCCTCCCCTTTCTTGAAGTCGGCGGCTTGGGTGGAGTCGAGCCGCCCCCTTTCCCCCTTCTTTAAGCCGAGCCACCACCTTTTGGAGCCGAATTCGAAGGCCGTCGACCGAGAATTCTCCTCTAATCCTTCTTCCTATTCATGTGAGTGGTTTTACCCCTCATTCTTCTCGAGTTTCTTTTGAATTCTTGGAGCTGTTCTTGAAGGCAAGATGTTCTTGATTGATTTTTCGTCGATCTCTCAAATTCTCACCATTTCTTTTTGTTTGCCATGCTTGAGAAGGCCCTAAACCCTCCCCTATGGGGCTCAGCAGCCCTAGGATGATCCTAGGGGTGCTCGGCCAAGGTGGAGATGAGGGTGCCCTCTAGGTGTTTGATAAAATGCTTAAGAGATATTTCTTGTGTGTTCTTGGAATCTATGCTTGAATTGCTTATCAGATTAGGTTCCTACATGTTAATCATACCTTATAATGAATCTGTGATTTTTGGATAGATCCCATGTTTTACAATGTTAAGATCTTAAAATTTATGCCATATGAGTTCTTGAAATGGGTTCTAAATCATGTTGCTTGATTCTTGTTAAAGATGATGTTGATGCTTGTTAGCCTTATTTAATAAATATAAATGTTATGAAATTTACCTCAAGATTAGTATTCTATTTTGATGATAATTAAAGATCTAATTTCTGTAAATTTTGGATTTATTTATATAATATGCTGAAAATTGAACCTTGCTGGAATTTCATGCTGAGATGAGGAATCTGTGTTATTTTTTAAATACTTGTTGTGGTGTGTATAGTTTACTGAATATAGTCATGTAACATATTGTTTTGACGAGAAAATATAGTTTGGAAATATAGGACACACTCTGGAGATCAAATTCGGGTTAGATACATCAGTTTTGGCACAACAGTAAGCTAAAACAAAACCCTAAAACAAAACCCTAATTTTGGTGATGTTAAATTTTAATTGCATAATTAAAATGCAAGGGGCAGCATAATCTGTTATGAACCAATAAATAAATGTTATGCATGAAATAAAACCTCACGTGTTTATGGCATTACGGGTCTAGGAGTTGGTATCATGCTTTGGGCGTTGTGGAGTTTTCCCAATAGAGACATCCCTAAGACCCGTAGGAGACAGTTGACTTAGGTCATGTGGTACCATATCTTAATGAATGATGGAGAGGCTCGGTTAGGAGCCGGATTGCAAGCTAGGCCCGGAAGGTTGGATGGCTAATTCCCAACCCATTGAACAAGTTTAGATGGGCAAATCCCGATTGTTCCTGCGTATCTTGTGGAACAAGTTCAGACAGACAAATCCTGATTGTTCCTAAGATTCTATATTTAAAGGAATAAGTTTGGATGGGCGAATCCCGATTATTCCTACATTATCATTTTGGAACAAGTTCGGATGGACAAATTCCGATTGTTCTTGTGTTTTCTCGTGGTACAAGTTCGGACGGGCAAATCCCGATTGTTCCCGAGTTCCTCTCAAGGAATAAGTTCAGATGGGCAAATCCTAATTGTTCCTGTGTTTTCTCATGGAACAAGTTCGGACGGGCAAATCTCGATTGTTCCCGAGTTCCTCTCAAGGAATAAGTTCGGGCGGGCAAATCCTGATTATTTATGTGATATCTTAAAGGGACAAGTTCGGACGGGCGAATTCCGATTATTCCTTCGCGTCTTGTGGAGCAAGTTCGGATGGGCCAATCTCGATTGCTCTCGAGTTTCCTTATATTAGGATATGTTCGGATGGGCCAATCCCGGTTGCTCCCGAGTTTCCTTATATTAGGATAAGTTTGGATGGGCCAATCCTGATTATCCTAGTATGTTTTGTTGCCTTAGGGCATGGTAGGTTTAGGCCTGTTGTTCTTCACCGTTTGGGGTGTTGGATGCCCTTGGGCATGTGTGGCCAGGTGCCCTGTTAGCTAGTCACACCCTTGTGACTTTTCCTGCTTGAGATAGATGTTTCATCTCCATGCTTTATATATGTGTTTGGTTTCTCGTGGGGGTTGGTAGAATCACTCACTGAGTTCTTTTGAACTCACCTATTGTCGTTTGTTTTTGTTTTGCAGAGCCTGACCGGTGAGATGGGCTGGAGCATTTGGCGTGGCTGGAGGACAGAGGAGCTACATTGATCTCATAGCAGTCCTAGTTAGGGGTCGTAGTCGAGTTAGTAGTAGTTTGTCATGCACTTGGTGTTTTGTAGTTGTAGTCCCGTGGGGACATTCATGTCTTTGATTCAGATTTTATTTGTTAAAAGAACTGTTGAACTTTGAATCTTTTATTTCCGCATTTGAACTTTTTGCTTAACACTTTACCTTTATAATAAAATCTGTTTTGTTTTCCTTTTAAAATAAAAAAAAGTGATATTTCTTTTGCTATCTTTTTACGTGTTGGCATGTGCATGGGTTAGGCTGCAAGTTATAGGCACGTATACCCTGGCCGGTCACGTGACCCTGAGTTGGGGCGTGATATCATGCCTGTTAGTATCTGTTAATGTATGATTGTATTATCTATGAGTATAATCAATATATCTATAATGTTTAAATTTGAATTGTCCATGAGTTGATATTATATTATGCTTTTTCCACACTTTGGTGAAAGTATGAGACTGGTAAAAATACTAGTTTTTGATTATGTAGTACAATTATTATCTATTAATATATGATTGGATATCCTTTCTAATGATTATAATTTAAATTCTATATGAGTTGAACTCAGTATAAGTCATTCTATACTTTTGTAAAAGTATGAAACTAGAATAAATACTAGTTTTTGACTCTGTCATGCATGTTAGTATTTGTTAATGTATGATTGTATTATCTATGAGTATAGTCAATATATATCTGTAATGACTAAATTTGAATTATCTATGAGTTGATATCATACTGTGATTTTTCCAAGCTTTGGTGAAAGTATGAAACTGGTGAAAATACTTGTTTTTGACTATGTAGCACAATTATTATCCGTTAATATATGATTGGATATCCTTTCTAATAACTATAATTTGAATTTTGTATGAGTTGAACTCAGTATAAGTCATTCCATACTTTTGTGAAAGTATGGAACTAGAATAAATACTAGTTTTTGACACTATCATGCCTGTTAGTATCTGTTAATGTATGATTGTATTATCTATGATTTTGAGGGTATACATCATTTTTTGGATACCATTTGATGTGTGTGTATAGTTAAAATATCTGTAATGAGTAAATTTGAATTATCTATGAGTTGATATCATATTATGCTTTTTCCACACTTTGGTGAAAGTATGGAACTGGTGAAAATACTAGTGTTTGACTTTGTAGCACAATTATTATCTGTTAATATATGATTGAATATCCTTTCTAATTACTATAATTTGAATTCTGTATGAGTTGAACTTAGTATAAGTCATTCCATACTTTTGTGAAAGTATGGAACTAGAATAAATACTAGTTTTTGACTCTGTCATGCTTGTTAGTATTTGTTAACGTATGATTGTATTATCTATGAGTATAGTCAATATATTTGTAATTAATGACCAAATTTGAATTATCTATGAGTTGATATCATATTATGTTTTTTCCGCACTTTGGTGAAAGTATGGAATTGGTGAAAATACTAGGTTTTGACTTTGTAGCACAATTATTATCTGTTAATATATGATTGGATATCCTTTCTAATGACTATAATTTGAATTCTGTATGAGTTGAACTCAGTATAAGTCATTCCATACTTTTGTGAAAGTATAGAACTATAATAAATACTAGTTTTTGACACTGTCATGTCTATTAGTATCTGCAAAAGTACAATAATCTCCACTACAAAGGCCATTCCATAATTTCCTGAATGTATGGAATTAGAGAATGAGTTGACTTTGCAAAACGACAATAATTATACCAGAATCATCTTACCAGAATAGAGCTTCTATACTTTTGTGAAAGTATGGAATTGGATAATATACAAACATACAACTAGCCAAATTAAACCTTGTACAATAATATGCTTACACCGTGACAATCCTCTATGAAATAGAGGATCATAAATAGTTTGACGTACAACATTTTCAGTATCGTTATAACTTGACATTTGAATATGTGTCATTGAAGAAAGTCATTGCATGCTTCACCCGAAACCTTTTCATGTTGTGTTGATTCCATTCCATTTGTTTTGATTCGATCAAATATTCAATGTACCTCATCAAAAAGATACCACAGTCAACACTGAAATCTTATTGAGGACATTCATAAATTTTCTTCCTCCAACCTTCTAATTTGATATGGGTGCTAAGGTTGGGGCATATTGCATCTAGATGCTCATATGACATTGTTTGAAGCATTAAAATCTGCATGTCACATATGTATTGGTGGGAAGCAATTATCATAGAAGTTTAAAGTTGAACTATAACATGTACGAAACAATCACATTGTCGTTGAAATCTTGCGGCGAGCCATGGTAGGACGACATTGAATTTAGATGCAAGAATAACTTTTGCTCCACGTCCACCACAAGAAGATGCCAATGCCCTCCCTATCTTTTGCTTTATTGGAATGGCGGAGGTGGCTACTATTAATGGGCACAATAATATATTTAAGATTACAAAACACGACTGATGACCTTTGAATACCATTCAATACGGCTGCTCCATGACTTCTATAATATCTTTGAAAAAAGAAACAAATTTGTTTACACTGGAAGTGCAAAATTAAGGAAATTCATACTTTATCATAACTCTAGAATTTAATGAAATAAACCATTAACTCAATTTCATACTTTGAGAAAACTGTAGAATGTCATAAATACACAAACCAAGCCAACTTCCATACTCTGGAAGTGCAAAATTAAAAAATCCATAATTTATCAAAACTCTGAAATTTAATGAAATTAACCATTAACTAAATTTCATACTTTAAGAAAACTGTAGAATGTCGTAAATACACAAACCAAGCCAACTTTCATACTCTGAAAGTACAAAATTAAGGAATTCATACTTTATCAAAACTTTGGAATTTTATAAAATTAACCATTAACTAAATTCCATATTTTGAGAAAACGGTAGAATGTCATAAATACACAAACCAAGCCAACTTCCATACGAAGTGCAAAATTAAGGAATTCATACTTTCTCAAAACTCTGGAATTTAATGAAATAAACCATTAACTAAATTCCATACTTTGAGAAAACTGTAGAATGTCATAAATACACAAACCAAGCTAACTTCCATACTCTGGAAGTGCAAAAATTAAGGAATCCATACTTTATCAAAACTATGGAATTTCACGAAATTAACCATTAACTAAATTACATAATTTGAGAAAACTGTAGAATGTCATAAATACACAAACCAAGCCAACTTCCATACTCTTGAAGTGTAAAACTAAGGAATCCATACTTTATCAAAACTCTGAAATTTCATGAATTTAACCATTAACTAAATTTCAAACTTTGAGAAAACTGTAGAATGTCATAAATACACAAACCAAGCCAACTTTCATACTCTAGAAGTGCAAAATTAAGGAATTCATATTTATCAAAACTTTAGAATTTCATGAAATAAATCATTAATCAAATTTCATACTTTTAGAAAACCGTAGAATGTCATAAATACACAAAACATGATTATGAAAATTTACCTAAAAAATTGCGCCCAAATATATATGATTAGTTGGGTTGTTACGAGCATTCCTTAATAAGATTAAAGCGTAGGAGTTAATCGTGTCATCGTCGATGAGTGCATCAAAGTCTAGTATATTTTATAAACTATTCAAATTTAAATAGTAATGCCCACATATCCAAATATATATTCATTGCTCAACCTAAAACAAATCAAAAATACTAATAAGTATTCAATCTACTACACCATTCGAGCATATTCAATCCACTCACTCTAACACAAATATATTATCTCACAAATACAATTATTGTCCTGCAATAAAAAAATTAAATTGTACTAACACTCACTCTAATTTATTCAAAGATAGAAGTAAATTGGCAATGTCATCATCCATATTTTTGAATTCAGTTCTTATCTGCATCAAAAATAAGAAGAGAGTTATTGTCATTATAGTTATTTATATTTTTTATATAACTAAAATAAATTAAAAAGAGAGTTTTTACCTTGCGAAATTTTTTTCCTTTTGTGGCTGCATGCTTTTTAATGATAACTTCAACTTTCTCCTCTTTTTTCTCCTAATATTTATCATCCAGACTTAAATTCAATGGAAAAATTGCTATAGTATCTTTTTTTCTCATGTTTTGACCTCTTACAATATCTCTTTACAACCATTTTTTTTCTTTTCGTTGGTTCTGGGCTTGCAACAACAGTTTTGGTTGGTTCCGGGCTTGGAACAACAAATTCTTCAACCTTAACAACACATTCTTCAACCTTTTTCTTAATTTTTTTTTGGCTTTTTTGCCATCTACCTTTTGCCAAGGGGGGTCCCCTCCTTTTCCCTGAGATTGTATGTATTCTTTTGAATGGATGCCCTCCTAACAATATTCCTGTAAACAATGCTTGGTGTCAGAGGGCATGCATCATGGGTGGCTCTCTTCTTCTGCCTTTTTTGTTCCCTCATCTGCCTTCGCAAATATCTATTGATGTGATCTTTGCAGTATTCTATTACAAAATCAATCAAAAGTTCTTTGGCCGTCGGAAAAAAATTACAAAAGAATAAGCGATTCCATAGTTTGGTGAAAGTATGGAATTAGAGAAAATACTATTTTGGAACTCAATTTATTGGATACAAGTACATCTATCATTTTATGGATGTCATTTCTAAAGAGTATACTAAATTCTTATATCAACTTGATATCAGAATAAATCATTCCATACTTTGATGAAAGTATTGAACTAGAATAAATATGTAACTTCATACCCTAGTGCGTGGTTGGAATAAAAGTTGTTCTTCGGGTGAAGGAATAAGATTTTCATCAACCCATCATGGGCCACAGACTCCTATTTGGAATTGAGGGTCCTTGTTTGCCAATTTATAATAACTCATTTCCATAATCTGGACTTATTTGGTATGACTCTTTGTACCAAAATAGGAACATGTTCAAAAAATCAACCATGTTAAAGACAATATAATCCATAAAATAGGTTATTAACCATATAAAAGAAAATATTGACATATAAAAAATATCATACTAACCA
Organism: Canna indica; assembly: GCA_034359265.1. Classification (NCBI taxonomy): domain Eukaryota; kingdom Viridiplantae; phylum Streptophyta; class Magnoliopsida; order Zingiberales; family Cannaceae; genus Canna; species Canna indica. The sequence continues at coordinate 51,438,402 of CP136891.1, read as the reverse complement.
ACAAAAGAATAACACAACCACACATGTAGGTGGCAGTTGGGTTGGCTTGTTGTTCTTCAACTACTAATCTAATTCTTTCCCCAATGGAGGGATTTGTTCGGCTATGAATGAATATATACAATTGGACCAATTATACTTACTAATATTTTTCAAGTTATCTACATAACCCCACAAATAACCCGGTACACGATATCCAGGCGTACAAAATAATATATAAGAAAATACATACAAAATGTACAAACGACAAAAATCCTCGATATCTTTAGGGTTGTTAGAACATGCACTTGAATCATCAGGTCTTCAATTTGGGTTCGACTAGATGCTGCTCCATCAGGAAAAAAATTGTCCTTCATATAGCCATCGTAAGTGGCTTTACTTGCCTCCTTCGGAATTCGAATTATTTCTCCTAGATTAGGTAGGCCTAAGAGGAGAGCCACGTCAGATTCCAAGAATCTCACTTCCTTTCCTTTGAAGCTAAAAATTACTTCTTTCACCCACTACTTCATAATTAATAAGAGCAAATTCCTGGACATTGGGAATTCTCCTATGTCTAGAAATATTCCAAATGTGGTGGTCTGTGTGAGAGCTTTCTCTTGTGGACTTATGTGAATGCTTTGGAGGTTGCCCTAATTGTGCTCGAAACCTAATCTTGTCATGCCCCGACTCAGGGTCGCATGACCGGCCAGGGTACGTGTCAGTACCCCGAAGTCTATCCTATGCACTGACCATCAACTTATAAAATACAACAGACTGACATAGAAATCATGAACAAGAAATAGTACCAAACTTTATTAGATGCTTAAAAATAGTTTAACCAAACCAAGTTTGAAAATATAATAAGTTTTCAAAGAACATCCGAAAGCTAGCAAAAAGGACATCTTAATGTTTACTGAATCAACTCAGTGCATATACATGACTCTACTCAAACACGACTACGACTATAGAGCTACTAGCTACGAGATTTGCACCCACGTCTGCCCTCCAATCGCACCATGCTACCAAGCCGTACCTCACTGGTCGGGCTCTGCAAAACAACAATAAATAAACCGTGAGTTCGCAAGGAACTCAGTGAGTGGTTCTTCCGAACCTTCACTTAAATCCTCAGCAAGATAGCATATACAAAGATAAGGAGTTATAGATTGATCACACCATAGTAGTTAGCCATTATGCCAAGTCATAAGAACAAGTAAACCGGCCTCTTCGGCCCTTAGTAATTCCTCCGTAGCTTGGCCACTAGTGGCCTAAAAGGTTTGGAAGGTTCGGTGCTCCCCTCTACAAAACCGGGCCGGTCGGCCACCAAAAACCAGCCCATAAGGGTATCTCATAATGAACATTAATGTTCAGATCCGTCGACTAGGATGGCCACTAGCCTCAGAAATCCTCCGGGTTAGGGATAGCTAGTCCCACCCACTATCGTTAGCGTGGCCCACTGACAGAATCTCAAGACCTAATCTGAGGAACCTTTTGAATCTATCAATGTTGCAAGTCCATTGAAGGACATGTGCATGTCCTTTTACTACTCTTAAGGGTGGTGCGTATGAGGTTTTTGCTTGCTGTGTTGCATGACCTTCATCTTGTTCAGATCTATCTTGCTCACTTATATCATCAATCGGTTCTGCAACATAAATAGTTTGTTATTTAAAAAAATAGAGAAGATCTAATTATTAATAAACAATGAAAACAACATACTCATATATGCAAACCTAACCTTGTGAGTGCTTTGTTGGGTCCTCATATTTCAATTGTAATTCTAAAAAAACTAAGCACCACACATCATTGAAAATAAATGAATTTATAATATTTAATAAACTTATCAAAAAGTCTACATAAGGCTTATTAAATCAAGATTGATCTAATTTATGACCATTCCATACTTTTGGAAAAGTATGGAAGTGAACTGAATTTATAATATTTCAAAAACAATTCAATAAATTCGCTAAGAAACTATACATACAAGTCAACAAAAACCCAATTAATGCAATATTACCTTAATTTATGATAATTCCATACTTTTGCAAAAGTATGAAATTGCATTGAAATTATACTATTGCTTGGACTCAAATACTACTAGTTTTAGCATGTAAATACTACTGCTCGGACTCAAATAAAACCAAATATACTTAATAAAATAGTATTCCATACTTCTTTAAAAGTCTATAACTAACAAAAAAAACCCTCAGATTTCATTCAAAATATGGAATCAATATATACATGCATATAGAAGTCTATATAAAGCTTATTAATGCAATATTAGCCTAATTTATGATAATTCCATACTTTTGCAAAAGTATGGAGTTGCAATGAAATATACTATTTCATAAGTTTATCAATATATATGTCTGTAATAAGGTCATAGGGTTTTAACATGTAAATACTACTGCTTGGACTCAAATAAAATCAAATATTACTCAATAAAATAGTTTTCCACACTTTTTTAAAAGTTTATAACTAACAAAAAAACCCTAGATTTCATTCAAAATATGGAATCAATATATACATGCATATAGAAGTCTATTAAAGCTTATTAATGCAATATTACCCTAATTTATGATAATTCCATATTTTTGCAAAAGTATGAAATTGCATTGAAATGATACTATTTCATAAGTTTATCAACATATATGTTTGTAATAGGGTCATAGGATTTTAGCATGTAAATACTACTGCTTGGACTCAAATAAAACCAAATATTACTCAATAAAATAGTATTTTATACTTCTTTAAAAGTCTATAACTAACAAAAAAAAATCCAAATTTCATTCAAAATATGGAATCAATATATACATGCATATAGAAGTCTATATAAAGCTTATTAATGCAATATTATCCTAATTTATGATAATTCCATACTTTTGCAAAGGTATGGAATCATATTGAAATGATACTATTTCATAACTATTAATAAACAGTAAACAAAGAAATGTGTAACAATTCATAGAAGTAAACAGTTTGTAGAAATCTTTAAAGTGTAACATTTTGAAATTAGGGCACAAGCTCAAAATTTCGGTTAGGAGCTTACCTGCGGGGTTAGGAGCTTTAAATTTGTGCACGATCTAAAAATTTTGGGCGTAGATTTTAGGCGACAAAACCTGCGGGGTTTGGGGTGGCAAGGGGGTCGATTCGGGGCGGTGACATTGGGGTTTGCTTCCGGCGCTCTGGGCGGGGAAGATGACGGGGATTGGGAGCGGCGACTACTAAAGCGTTTGCTTCCGGCGCTTTGGACGGGGACGGGGAAGACGTCGGCGGGGCGGTGACAAATGCTGTGAATGCTCTCTAGGTGGAAAGATCAGGATGAAAAGTAAAGAGAGATAAGGGTACGATAAAAGGTAAAGGATGAGATGAGCGGGGAAAAAAATACAGGGTTCATTTGGAAAACCCTGTTGAATCGATCCATTTTTTATTGAATCAGCCAACCATCGTGTAAACCAACCCGCCCAACATTTTTGAGGGCAAAACCAGAAAGTTTTGAATTTAGTTATGGATCCGGGAATATCCGGATCCATGTTATGGTTTTGGGAAAAAGTGGGGTGTCACGCCCCAACTCAGGGTACCTGTGACCGGCTAGGGTACGTACCAATACCCCGAAACCTACTATATGCACTGACCAATGATTCATAAAACACAACCATACCGACATGGAAATCGTAAACAAAAGCAACAGTACCAAACTTTATTAGTTATTGAAAACAGTTCAACCAAACCAAGTTCAAAAACATCACAAGGTTTTTAATAAACATCTAAAGGTTTGCAAAGAAACATCTCCATGATTTACAAAACTAACTCAGTGCATACACAAGACTCTACTCAACCACGACTATGACTATAAAGCTGCCAGCTACGAGATCTGCACCCACGTCTGCCCTCCTGCGCGCCATGCCACCAAGCCGTACCTCACTGGTCGGGCTCTACAAAACAACAATAAATAAACCGTGAGTTCACGAGGAACTCAGTGAGCGGTTCTTTTGAACCTCTACTTAAAACCACAACAAGATAACATATACAAGGTATGATACGAATAAGGAACTAAAATATGATCACACCACAGAAGTTAATCAGTTTGCCAAGATAGAAGAATGGATGAACCGGCCTCTCGGGCCCTTATCCATTTCACAAGCTCGACCGCTAATGGCCTAAAAATTATAGATGGAAAGTTCGATTCTTCCTTCTACATAACCAAGCCTGTCGGCCTACCCAAAACTAGCCCATAAGGGGATCTCAATTTGAACTTTCATGTCTCGGATCCGTTGACTAGGATGGCCACTAGCCTTAGGAATCCTCCGGGTTAGGGATAGCTAGTCCCACCCAACTCGGGTCTACCGTCAACGTGGCCCACTGACGGAACCTCAAGACCCTTCGCCACTTGGGTCTAACACCTAGCGGGCCTGCTGGTGCAATCTCAAGACCCTATAAACTGCTGAGTCGTGTGGTAGCCTTTCGGCTAATGACACTCCTCAGTAGACAATCTCAACCACAACCATAACCAGGTTGTGCAAGTTTTCCTGTGTTTTGCTTTTCGGCGTTGCCCATGTCCGACCCTCCCCCTCGGGTCGCACTACTAGGATATTGATATCCGCTAACTATCCCTAGGTGTAGAACCTAGTAAGTGTTAGAATTTATTGACTATAGATAAATGCTCGATCTACTATTGTCAACGACACTTGCCAAAAATAATCATGAACAACAATTACCATGTGAAAGCTGAATTAAAGAGAATAAATTACATAATTAAATCGATAAGGAACATGCAATATACATAACAATGATTGAACATAATATCTGAAAATTTATGAAACCTTTCCTTTAATTCATATGCCATAACAAACCTATCCATGTATGCATTAGTAAGAACATTTCCATAACCATGAAAATATAGATCTATAGTTACTAACCAGTCCTAAGATGAACAACAATCATATAATATAATTCCAACCTATTACTAAGCATGTAAGTGTGAATCAAGACAACATAACATGAAACCTAGCATATTAATCCGAACAGTCCTAACTTTTCCACCCTTGCCCTTGCTCGGCCGACTCAAGCAATGTAATACCTTGCTCGGCCGAGCCCTCTAGGAAAAGTGGGCATGTTTGCGACAACAACGCAAGCATCAATCCAAAGATCTAAAATATAACGAACATAAACGATCCATGAGTTGCAAGACGATCGAGGAAATTGGGGAAAATTTCAGCATGACCTTTCCCCTTTTTCCTCTTCTTGTCCAACCCATAAAATACAAAGAAACCACGATTTAAAACATGAGATCATAGGTACATCAATCGTTTAGAGTCTAACACGAGAAAACACGACGATCGACAAGAAACTCGCGAAGAACCCATTTTCAAAACTCCTAGGGTCGGCCACCCATCTCCCTTCACAATCACACTAACCACTCACCTTGATTGGACCACAAGGTAACCTCGATGAAGACGAGCTCTGATTTCCTCAAGCGTCGATGCAAACTCGGCACCGACAAGATCCCTCTCGCTCCCCCCTTCCTCTTGGGCTGCGTGCGGCTCTCTTCTTGAGCCGCACGACTGGCTTGGGTGAGGGGTTTTATCCCCCTCATCACTTGACTAGAATGCCCCCTACCACTTACTTACCTCCTCATCTGACTCCACCTAACCCAGACCGAGTTCTGACTCGATCCGCGAACCCAATCTCAACCCAACTTGAGTCAACCAATAATTGGTTATGATTTAAATTAATTTTACTTGCTATTCGAGGCGATCACGCGACTCGACCCGGCTACCTTCTGACTCGATGGGCTGCACCACAAAAAATTTTATATTAGGAAACCCCAGGTATTACATGGGGTTGAAGACATAGTTTTGGGTATTTGCTCTAATGTATTTGCCCTTGTTATGATGCCTAGAACCTTCAAAACCGATATTCGAACCTCGAGTCGAGTGTCGATTGAAAAATCAATTATCATTGCTGATTACTGATTATCGGTCGATCCTCAACCGATCGAGCATTGTCCCTGGATTGGCCGAAAAGCTACTGGAACTTCCATTTGGTTGACTCTCGGGCAATCGTGGGTTTGATCGTGGCTCTTTTTCTAGCTGTTTCAACCTGTTGGACCTGAATTTTTCATCATCCTCTCTATATATACACCTATTCTCAGCCTTTTATATAGTTGTTGGAACACCTTGAGATATCAATGAAACCATTTTGAGCCTCACTGAGCCATTTCTCTTCAAACCCTAGTCTTCATCACTTCCATTACTAACATAGCCCTTGAACTCCATTGTTTCATCTTCAAGGCATCAAGAAAGGGACTAGGATTTCCTTCATTTTGCTCTCATTTACTTATGTTTATTGTTTATTTCCTTGTGATTATAGCTTGTGTTGATTTGATGGTAGTCTTGGTTGAGAGACATAAAACCGCATGTGTAAGCTAGGTCAGGAGTGTTCTTTGGAGTTTGAGGTGGGAGAGTGCTCTCATTGTGAAGGCGGAGACTTCTGGATGTGGAAGTGCGTTTGGTGTGAGAGTAGAGACTTTTTGGTTGAAAAGTTCCCATTGTAAAGGAACTCTTCATCTAGTAGATTGTGTGTGAAATCTTAAGCAAGGTGCTTAGGTAGTGGAATAGGCGGTATTGATCAACCATAATAAATCTTGATGTTTGCATTGATATTACTTGTGTTTGTGAAATTGCCATATTTATTTTGCTTCCGCAAGCTATTAGAATTGTGAATTGCCTAAGTAACTTAAGAATCGATCAAAACCAATAATTTGCTTATAGGCGCAAGTTTTTTAGTAAACACATTATTCACTCCCATCTAGTGTGAACATTCAATTCACAGTGGGTTGCCGAACCACTATAAATCTCATTGTTAGCGTTGATATTATTGTGTGTGCAAGCTTAGCCTATTTACTATTGCTATTTCATTACCTTGCTAAGTATTCATTCTCGTTATGCCTAAGGTGAAAATTGAACAAGTAAAAAGGAAAAGTAGACATTAACCTTAGTACACACTATTCACCCTCTTCTAGTAGTGTAGATATTTCTCTCACATTTGGTATTAGAGCAAGGTTGTAGGCTTAGGTTTAACCATCTATCCTACACTACTTTCAATATCACACTAGGTCAAGGGACTTCAACTCATGCATCTCCACTTTTTGATGGGAACAATTATGCTTATTGGAAAACAATGAGAAATATTTTCTTGCAATCCCTAGGATTAGATGCTTGGAGAACAATTTATGTAGATTATAAACAACCATCAAAGAGCATGGATGATTAGTCTCAAGAAGATATCATAACATTTAATTCAAATGCCAAGGCAATGAATGCTTTACTGTAATACCCGTAAAATTTATATATTTTTATTTAATTATTTCAGCGGGATAACTTGGTTGCGCGTCAAGATGGGCTGGATGAAACGCCAGAGAGCGTGAATTGAATATTAGCCTTTGCCGCAAGGTAATTAATTTATTCAAGTTTGATTAGTCCTTATATGGGTAGTTGGGTTCGAGACGAGTCCATAGGTTCAAGTGGAACTCAAATCAGAGTTGAATTGGTTGAGTTATGACTTTTTTGGATTAACTTATGTTAAGGGGCATTTTGGTCATTTGGCGAATGGGGTTTCAGTATTAATACCTCATCCCTCATGGGTGCATGGCTCATAGCAGCAGTCACACACCCCCTTGGGCACCCAAGGAGGAGACGCACACATGGAGAATTGGCGAGGGAGGAAGAGAAACCTCGACAGACTGCTTCTACAGTGTCGGACGTCATCAAACTTCATGATCGGAGGAGCATCCGTGGTAGGATCTTGTTGAAATTTGGTCAGTAAGTTTTAGACATCATGTTTTAGATTTGGATCGGTGGAGATTGCTTGTTAACGGCCGGATCTGTCACTGTGATGAAAATACCGAAGCATTGTTATTGGTTTTATTCTTCAGATTTCTAGTGCGTCGAGTATCACCTAATCGAGCGATTGGGACACTATCCATGGTCCGATCGGACTGAAATTTGGTGAGCATGTCCGACACCCCTTGCTTCTTAATGGGAACAGTGGAGATCGGATTTGGACGGTTAGATTTAGGGATAGACGAGGAGGAAGAAGAGGCGACACCTTGAAGAACACGATCCTCCACGAGAGATCGTTGTTTGTTAGAGATTGTTGGAATCCTCACCTCAAAGGGACGTGATTCGAGTTGAGTGGTTAATTTCCCTTGTTCCCAACAGTAGTTTTCTCTTTATGACAGCCGCCCCTCATTGATGATGAATTTTCTGAGATTTTTCTTGAATTATCGTGATTTATCGGATGTTAGCTATTGAGATTGTCGTGTTTTTGCGGTCCTTGTTTCCCAGTGTGATTTGTTAGGGTCGGCAGCCCCTACTGGTGGCCCTAAACTATAAGGGTCGGCCGAACCATGATAGATGGGTTGCCTTTGTTTTCTCGACTGGGATTTGAGTAGTTTTCACTCCCTCCATATTGTACAAATTAAATACCCTAAGGGGGAAGACTGCGTAGGGCTACCCTAAGTTAAGGGTATGGCCGAATGGTTTAGGCCATGAAAAATCATAGAAATAATTCCTAGAAATTTCAGATATATTCCTTATGTTGTTCATAAATTTCTTTGTATTTATTTGCATGAAATTGGGATTTTATCACGCCCCAACTCAGGGTCATGTGACCGGCTAGGATATGTGACAATACCCTGAAGCCTAACTCATGCAAACAATCCACGCAGATAAGTATATTACAATAAGACTGAAACATAAAATGCCATGAATCCACTAATATGAAGTAAATACTGTTCAAGGAGAATACAAACTCCAAATGTTCACCAAACATACACAACTCTAATGCATGAAATAAATATAAATAAACCATGAGTCCATGAGGAACTCGGTGAGTGATTCTACGGAACATCCACTTAAATCCCAGGCGTAGATATATATATATATATATAACGATATGAAATAAATCAACCAGATATAAACCTTGGGATTTAATTTTCCACTTGGCGAAACCAGCCATCCACACAACTCAAGACCACTCAGCCATATCCGGCCATACATATCACAAATGCTCACACGGCCATAATCGGCCATTCATAAGGTAAATATTCACTCGACCATAATGGGCCATTCAAAAGTAGATACCCTTAAGGAAGAGAAGCATGCCTTAGATGATGCTAAGAAAAACTTAAAAAATGAAAACAAAAAGTTAGAAAATAAAAACAAGTTCTTAAGTGATAAAGTAGAGCACTGGAATGATAGCATGCTAAACTTAAAAAATGAACTTTGCATGCTAAATAAAAAAATGACAACCATACAAAATGTCATGCCTAAGGTTGTACATAAAAAAGGGTCATCAAACAATTATGCTCATGCACACTTCCATGCTCACACACAGCCCAAGAAAGTTGAATGGAAGTTGCTTTTCATGTGGTATTTTTGGCCATATGGCTAGAGATTGTGCACTAAGAAGGAACCCTAATGCTAGATTCACTTGGATTCCTAAGATGACCAACACTCAAGGACCCAAGAAGTTTTGAGTACCTAAAATTGTCTCTTCTCCTTTTGTAGATGGAGAAGCATCCTCGAGCAACTAGAAGCTCATGGATATTGGATAGTGGTAGCTCGAAACACATGACAGGTGATATCAATCTTTTCGCAACCCTATCAAGCAACGATGGTGGATATGTGACATTTGGAGACAATGCCAAAGGTAAGATTATTGGCATTGGTGATATGATATACTCCCCTACCCATGTATTAAAAATGTCTTACTAGTTGATGGGTTAAAACATAATCTGATTAGCATATCTCAATTATGTTACAATGGATATGTAATCATTTTTGAAGCATCTAAATGCATCATTAGAAGGGCACCATCTAATGATATTGTGTTCATTGGAAATACGCAAGAAAATGTTTACACATTAGTTCTAAATGTTTTGCCTAATCCTCATATTAGATGCTTGGTTGCTATGGAAAATGATTCTTGGCTGTGGCATAGAAGGCTAGGACATGCTAGCATGAGCCTCATCCAAGAAATATCTAAAAAGGACTTAGTAAAAGGAATACCTAAGATAAAATTTGAAAAAGACAAACTTTGTGATGCATGTCAACATGGTAAATAAGTTAAGTCTTCATTTCCTAGCATTAATCAAGTGAGTACATCTAGAACACTTGAACTTGTGCACATGGATCTCTTTGGTCCTTGTGATGTAGCTAGTCTAGGTGGAAAATTATATTGCTATGTTTAGTTGATCATTTCTCGAGATTTACATGGGTTTTCTTCTTAGCTAAGAAAAATGAAACTTTTGATTTTTTCAAAAAATTTGCTAGGAAGTTACAAATGAGAAGGGAACTTCAGTTTTGAAAATTAGAAGCGATAATGTAGGAGAATTTAAAAATGAAAAGTTTTCTAAATTTTGTAATGAATTGGGTATTGAGCATACCTTTACTTCCCCTAAAACCCCTCAACAAAATGGGGTGGTTGAGAGGAAGAATAGAACCTTACAAGAGATGGCTAGGACCATGCTTTGTGAAAATAATTTGCCCAAGTACTTCTGGGCCGAAGCCATAAATAGCTTTTGTTATGTGCTTAATCATGTTTTATTAAGACCTAAAATCAAGAAAACACATTTTGAGCTTTGGAATGATAAAATCCCAAGTGTGAGATATTTTCGTATTTTTGGATGTAAATGTTTTATGTTAAACACTAAGGAGCATCTAGGAAAATTTGATTCTAAATCCGATGAAGATATTTTCCTAGGTTACTCAAATAGTTCTAAGGCATATAGAGTTTATAATCGTAGAACTATGATTGTTGAAGAATCTATGCATGTTACATTTGATAAAACTATTGATTCTTCTAGAAATGTTAGGATTGTGAATGTAGGTGAGAAACTTGAGGAACTCACATTTCATGATAAAGAGGTTGAGGAAGAAAACACTAAGGAAACTCAACATGAAGAACTCTCATCCCCAACTCTACCTCAAGAAGAAGAAGAAGAAGAGGAAGCCCTACCACCTCTCCCCAAAGGGTATCGGTTGATTAAAGATCATTCAATGGATCAAGTTATTGGAGAACCATCAACGAGAGTGGTAACGCGCTCTAAACTTAAGAATATTTGTCAATATGTAGCATTCATATCTCAAGTAGAGCCAAAAAATATTAAGGAAGCAATAGAAAATGAATTTTGGGTAATAGCTATGCAAGAAGAACTTAATCAATTTGTTAGGAATAAAGTATGGGACTTAGAACCAAGACCTAGTGGACAAATAGTGATTGGGACTAAATGAGTATTTAGAAACAAGTTAGATGAAGGAGGTTTAGTTATTAGAAACAAAGCTAGGTTAGTAGCCCAAGGGTACAATCAAGAAGAAGGAATTGATTATAATGAAACTTATGCTCCCATAGCTAGATTAGAAGCAATTCGTATGCTTTTTTGCTTATGCTAGTTTTAATGGCTTTAAACTTTTTCAAATGGATGTTAAAAGTGCATTTTTAAATGGTTTTATCGATGAAGAAGTTTATGTTGAACAACCCCCCGGATTTGAAAGTTTTGAGTTTCCAAACCATGTTTTTAAACTTAAAAAGGGTTTATATGATTTAAAACAAGCCCCTAGGGCTTGGTATGAAAGACTTTTCACGTTTTTGATCGATTAAGGCTTTAGAATTGGAAAAGCCGATGTTTCGCTTTTTATAGAAAATAATGAAAATGATATTTTACTCGTACAAATTTATGTTGATGATATAATATTTGGTGCTACTAATGAATTACTTTGTGAGTGGTTTGCAAAATGCATGCAAGAAGAGTTTGAGATGACCATGATGGGAGAATTTCCTTCATGCTTGGTCTTCAAATCAAGCAAATCAACAAAGGAATCTTCATAAATCAAGCTAAATACACAAGGGAGCTCATCAAAATATTTGGAATGAATGAAGCCAATATAGCTTCTACACCAATGAGCATATTCATCAAGCTTGACAAAGATGAAGATGGTGTCAAAGTGGATGAAAAAAGATATCTAGGTATGATTGGTAGTCTTCTCTATTTAACTACAAGTAGACCTGATATCATGTTTAGTGTTTGTGCATGTGCTAGGTTTCAATCTTGTCCTAGAATGTCTCACTTGAGTGCTGTCAAACGCATATTGAGATATTTGAAGGGCACAATTGACTTAGGATTATGGTATCCATGTAATGCATCTTTCCATTTAATTGGTTTGTCGGATGCCGATTTTGCCGGGTGTAAAGTAGATCGAAAAAGCACTAGTGGGTGTTGTCAATTCCTAGGGATGAGTCTTATTTTTTGGTTTTCAAAGAAACAAAACTCGGTTGCACTTTCAATTACCGAAGCTGAATACATCACTGCGGCTAGTTGTTGTGCACATTGTGATAACACTAGTGAAATCAATCTAACAAAAAATCTAGTTTTACACTCTAGGACCAAGCACATTGATCTAAGGCATCATTTTCTTAGGGATAATGTAGCCACGGGAAATATATCCATGGAATTCGTATCCACCGACAAATAACTTGCGGATATATTCACAAAACCCTTAGGTGAAGAAAGTTTTACATACTTAAGAATTCAATTAGGAATTTGTGCATTTCCTAGTGGTTGAAAATATTCAAAATATACATGTCTTTTAAAAAATTGCAATTCATATGATATCATCACACTTATGTATTGCCTTGTAATGGGGCTTTGTGACTTATTGATGTTTGCCTTCTATAGGCTTACATTGATGGGAAGGACTATAGTGGTAGATGATACTCGATTTTATGGTTTTCTTGGTTTTAATGATGGAACTCATCAATAGTGCCTTAGTTCTTGACCTTTTTGATTGGTGTCAAAAGGGGGAGAAAAAGTAAGGTCACATTTGTTTTATGATGCATATAGATAAGGGGAGTTACAAGCATAATATGCATATTGATAGGGGGGTATATGTTAAGTTGTGAACTAAGTTGTGTATGCCTTAACTCAAACACACAAATGATACTTAGAGTCGTCTTTTATATAAAATATTATGTTGTGTTTGTCATCATCAAAAAGGGGGAGATTGTTGGCCCAAGGGTTCCCCTTAGGCTTCGATCTCTATTTTGATGATAACACATATGTATTTAATATATGTGTGTGTAGTTGTGAGTTCAGGTTGAGGTTTTGATATGCTCGCAAACTTCACTCGAAAAGTCGTCAAGAAAGGCTCGGATACAGATTAAGTAGATTCCTTGTAATATATCCCTAGGATCTCATCCCAAGCCTATTTGTAAAGTTATCCAAGTCAAAATATGGTAACAAAACCCTTGAAAAAACATGTAACAAAGCAAATGTAAAAATTAGCCTCAGCCCAGGTTCGGTCGATCGAACAAGGCAGAAAAATGGTAGTAGCCACTTCGGTCGTTCAGTCGGTCGACCGAACAAGACCAAAAACTGGCAGTGGTTACTTCGATCGATCGGACAACAGAGGATTTAAATCGAGATCAATGGTCGACCATACATGGCTGTAGAAAGGCAGAATGCGAGCGGTCGCTAGGCGGTCGATCGATCGGTCGACCGACGATCGACCAGCTAGTGACCGGTCGACGTCCAACGGATAGAAAAATACCCGTTGGAACGTTGTTCCATTTGAGGTGTTATAAATACCCCTCACCAACCTTCATTAAATCTTCTCAACCATTGATTAAAGCTTTCAAAGAGAGATTTGTGCCTTCAAAGCTTGATTCGCTCGCGCTTGCTTCTCTGATTGACAATTAATCTTAAGAGCTCATCTTCTCTCGACTCCGGCTTCGATTCGACCTCAATATCTTGTGGAGTTGAAGGTATTGAAGGCTTGGAAAAGAGTTCTTACTTGTGATTTAATCTTTAGCTCTTGTCATTGTAATTTTACTTGTTGCTTGAACTTGTTTTTCATTGATTAGTTTGCAAGGTGTGCTAGTGTAAACACTTAGGATTTACTTTCTAGAATTGTGTTTTGCCTAGGTGAATAGTTTTAAGGAGTTCTCAATGGGTTGAAAACCGAGTACTCGATTGTATACAAAGGGAAACACAAGGTTTATAAATGATTTGATTAGAAATCCTTGGTGAGGAGCCAAGGTAGTGGAGTAGGCGGTTGTCTGAACCATTATAATTTCTTGAGTTTGCATTGCCTTGTGTAATTGCTTATAATTGTGTTTCATACTCTCTAACGAACATCGTGTAGTTGAACTTACTTCCATTTGAAGTTGGAATTGACTTAAAAGAAATGGAAGTAAATTGTTAAAAGTCACCCAACACTATTCAACCCTCCCCTTCTAGTGTGGGTATTCACTCAACATCAACCACTTGCTGAGTCGGGCAATAGCATTACCGGCTAGATATTCTTCTCAGCCCAGCCATCACAAGCACAATACACAATGCACAGATGAGTTCCTCAGTAAATAAATACTGCCCACGCTTGCGCCCGTACCCAGCCCTGGCCCGGGCTCCATCAGTTTGTTTTCTAAATTTTTCTCATCCTTATGGGAACTATAGGGTGGCAATCTCTACTATAGTTACCCATCTTCATCATGGAACAAGGTTCTCTTTCATCTACCTTTAAAGTCTCTAGAAATTCCAATTTCATAATCTCTACATTGAGAAAATATAGTATCTAATTTTTATCATGTTTCCATCATCCACAAGTGTGGTGTCATACATAAAATTATGCTTGTATTGCTAAACATTGCCTCTAATGTTTATCTACAACTTGTTTGTGATAAATATAGCATCCATAAATCTATTTTAGCATACACAAGGATAAACACTACATTTAATAATTAATCATAGCAATACTAAATTTAGGACAGCTTAAGCATAATAATTTCAGCATTTATCTAATTATTCCCTTGCCAGCAATTAAATATTTAAATTCAGCATATAAATTTAAATTAGAACAAGAACATAAACATGTAGGAATCCATTTAGCATATTCCAAGGCATATAAATAATCTACACAGCGTAATAAATATCATATTTATAAGCACATCACAATCTAGATTTTTCTAAATCATGTTCTTGCCAATATAATGTATTTTCCCACTACTAAACCTTTATTTCCTCGCTTGGCCGACCCTAGCATCTATACTCACTAGTAGGGTATTCGGCCGGCCCTTCCTACCCAAGCATGATTTGCTTTCCTCAAATCTTAACAATTCTCTTATCTAAATGTAATTCAATCTAGGAATTAAATATTCCTAATCTAATTTTCCTCTTCCCTCAATCGGCCGACCCCTTCACTTGGGGGAAAATTTTCATGTGACCGGCCTTTAAGGGTTTTTGGAAACAAACCTCTACTCGTTCAAAACCTTCACCGATTTCTTTAAAGTTCATGTGCATGACATAAAATAAATCTACAAGAACATGAGCACTCGAGGATTGGAAAAAATTTCGGCATGACCTTTCCCCTTTCCTCACCAATCGGCCAGCCCCTAAAATATCAAAAAAAAAACCCATGCCGACACAAGAAAACACATCTTGTCTTCATCACATAAGTTTCGACCAAAGGGGCCTTACCCTACACCTTAAGGTTCAACCACTCACCTCAATAGGGAAGGAAGAAGACAAGGCGATGGCGAAGACAATCCCTCGACTCCGATCTCCGACGATGGCACAAGATTCCGGCACTGCCCCTTTTCTCCTCTGTCCCCCTCCTCGGCACACGTGCGGCACCCTTGCATCCTGAGCAAGGGACAAGCCTACCATCCCGAATTGGGCTTCTCGACTTAATATCACAAGGTATACATCGAGGGACGTACCAACCTCGCGCTCCATATCCGCGCCCCCAAAAGACCATGTTGTCCGAATGGTATTATAGGCATAAAGTAAAATAACATTTATAGGGCTATGGACTTAAGAAAATATAAAACCGGGTGTAGGACGAGCTCCGCAAGTTATCTTGGGCGAAGATCGACTGGTCGCACGCCCATATGGGCAGCTTGTTCGTCTCCACCCAAGGCGACCGCTTTGTTTGCCAACACTCTCCTACATTATACATGAGACCCCTAACTCCGAAGTGCCACCCGCAAGGTTCCTAAAAGCACGAGGAGCATGACAAAATCATGGCCATGCACGATGGTGATTTTCCATGGCCACGACCATGATGAATGCAGGAAAACTGCTCCACTTAGCCGCAGCATATGCACTAAATACCGAATGACCTCAAAATGCATCCAACTCATACCGTGGGTCCTCGAGGATCGCACAAAGGATTTTACAAGTACGAATTAAAATGAAAGCCAAAATTACATGGACTCGAGAACATATTTACAAGTCCCTAACATCCTCCCCCACTTCAAGCTTCGACGTCCTCATCGAACTCGCCTCGGTCGCACCGCCTTTCTGCATAGGCTACAACTGCTGAAGTGAATTCTTCACAAGTAGTCGAAGGGAACACCGCCTGAGTAATGACACGCCGATGTGGGGCTGCATCAAGTCGAGTTTCGCCATGTGAAGTCCGCCACCAAGAAATGACTACTTGTAACATCATTGAGTTTCATCATCCCCTATTGTTGCGAGAAAGGGCTTTGAGATTCCCAAACTCGTTGTTGTTGGGCAATGAGAGTCCCAGACTTGTGGAGCCAACGAGCGTCTTTGAGCAATGCTCGCTTGGATGGACATCGAGAAATAGCTACTTGGTTCACCAAGTCTCGTTGTTGCTGGGCTATGAAGGTCCTGGACTTTGTGGGGCACACGAGCGCCGTTGAGCAACGCTAGCGCGAAGGAACCCAAGAAATGGCTACTCAATTCACCAAATACCATTTTTGCTGGGCAAAGAGAAGTCCCAAACTTAATGAGCATACGAGCAACACTCATCTCGGATAACATCTGGGTGTCGTTGTACAACACCCAAGTGATGAGTAGTTCCATGGCCACACCACACTTGAACATTACCTCTATCGCCGTCTTGAGCCGATCACTGCTTGGTTAGTCGCCCACCGCAGAGGTCATGGTGCTCTCCTCCGAGCCCATCTTAATGAGCTTCAAGTCTTACAGATCACTGCTTGCTCACTCGTCCCCTGAGGTCATGGCGCTCTCCTCCGAGCCCATATTAACGAGCTTCATGTCTTATGCTGCTCCTCGAACTCTCTACACTAAGAGCATTGCTGCCACATCACAGTTGTTCTTCGCTAGTGCTTATTTCAGACGTGTCAATCTTGCACCATACGAGGCCATCTTGCCTTGCACAACATACTTGGTGACTCATCAGCCATCGGCTCTGCGCTGCATCTTAGGGGACATTCGCCCTGCGCACAATCTTCACGTCTTATGAGAGAATCTGCTTTGCGCACAACTTTGCGTCTTAATAGAGATCTGCTCTGCGTGAGACTTTGCATCTTATGAGAGAGTCTGCTTTGCGTACAACTTGGCGTCTTAATAGAGATCTGCTCTGAGCACCACTTTGCGTCATATGAGAGAGTCTGCTTTGCACACAACTTGGCGTCTTAATAGAGATAAGCTCTGTGCACAAGTCACAGTCTTCGTATCGACCATCGAATGCCTACCTCCTCGAATACAATAGTCGGAATGTCCATCGACTGGCTTCTCTACATCGACACCTCAAGCATCACAGATGGAATGTACGTCGGCTATGTCCGTATCGAGGGCTCCTCCAGTTGGAGACTTGCAATTCTTGCTCTGATACCAACTATCATAGGCCAATTGATTTGTGCGGAAGAACACATGCGGCACCCTTGCATCCTGTGCGAGGGATAAGCCTACCGTCCCAAATTGGGCTTCCCGACTTAATATCATGAGGCATACATCGAGGGACGTACCAACCTCGCGCTCCATATTCACGCCCCCAAAAGACCATGTTGGCCGAATGGTATTGAAGGCATAAAGTGAAACAATATTTACAGGACTATGAACATAAGAAAATATAAAACCAGATCTAGGATGAGCTTGACAAGTTGTCTTTGGCAAAGATCGACTAGTAGCACGTGAAAGAAATAGTGCTCTTGAGCCAATTACATGTCAATATGTTTAGGGACTATTCAAGGGTAATCAACTTAATAAGGTATCTTTTTCATCATATGCTGCATCTTTATTCATAAAGATTGTGATGAACCCCATGAACCCAGGCATATGATTCCGAGGCCATGATGAGATCATGCCAGTGAGACTTGGAATCTAGATGCCCATGTTCTAAATGTTCCTAGTCGTAGGATCACCAATTAGGGGATCGGTGATTCCAGATACACTAGTGCACTTGGTATATGCCCTATACGATAAGGGGTAGCTGGTCTCATAGTTACCTATGAGCCATCATTAATGTACAAGTGCACGTGCTTATTAGGGAATGAGTTCACTGAACGAACCTGCACCAGGAACACAAAATGGAATCCTTACATGAGTGTCAATTGGATGTTCCTCGAGTGAAAGTAGGTGCAAGTAGTCCTTGGACCTGAGGTTGTCATGGTTACCTTGTGAGTGATGACCCATAGCTTTGGTTCTATCCCTATGTGGCCCTCAGCGTCATGTGCCGATTATTACAGGGCATGGGGAAGCATTCATGGAGGTAAGTGAGAAATCAACATGGAATCTGTTACTCCTAGTGAGAGGAGATAATGTCCTATGTGTCCCTACAAATGTCGACTCGGGAATCTCTGGCCAGAATAAACATGAAAGTTAGGAAGACGCTTCTGACATTTCATTATTGAGATGATATCTTGGCGGATGGAATACATATGAATCGGTATTAGGGTTTGACACTTCTTCCGTACCCTAGCCGACTTCGGGACATTGTAATCGAGGGATTTGGTTGCACAGTAACTAATCACCGAAGGGCGTTCGATCCCTGTAGATTGAACCTCACACTATCCGGGAAGTCATGACACGTTGCTAGACATCAATCTTGACTTGTGAGTAGAGTCTCTCACGGCCACACTAAAGGGGTTTAGTGGAGGCTCATAAGATTCGAATAGAAGTTGTTTCCTATCGGATCCGACTCTCCGTTATGCACAACTCACTGCTGGCTTAGTGTGGGGCCCAATGGGTCACATACAGTAGGTTAACCTCGTAACGGGAATGCGCTATTACATGTCTACTAGCTTGGACATGCTGCAACTCGATCACAGATCTCGTTTACATACATAATAGGAAAGACATTTTCCTATAGGAACGAATGCGTGAAGAAGGAGTTCCTCAGTAACCCTAATTTAGAGGGCATCCCTAAATTATAGGGATTGACACATAATAATATTTTATGTGGTTGATTAAATTTAATTATGAATTAAATATTTAATTAACCACTTGACGGGGATTGTATTTAATTATGAGTTAAATATAATTTGATTTTGAATCAAATATACATGGTGGGAAAATTAGTCTCTAACCATGAGCCTAACCAATTAATTAGGAATTAATTAATTTGGATAAATTCTAATTATTAGGAATTTATTTATGGAGATAAATCATAAAATTAATAGACTTCATAAATCATAATTGATTAATAGGAATCTAAATTATTTAGATGAACCTCTTACCTATTGTTTAGGAGATTGGTTTATTTAGATAATTATCATAGGCTCTTAATTAATAGACTTCATAAATCATTTATTTCAATTTAATTAATTTTGAATTAAATATAAATCATTGCGTTGGAGGTAAACCCCAAAAATTTGAATATCTGGGAGAGATTTTTAAGGGGGGCGGGTCTACTCTTGTAGCCGTAGATGCCCCCTATAAATAGGTGGCCTAACCTCTTTCAAGGGGGTTAAGAAAATTGATTTTTCATCTTGGAGAAGATTAAGGTTTGGATTTTCGAGAGGCTTTTTGAAGAGAAAGGCTCCATGGGATCATGGTAGAACAACCCTGAAAATCGAAATTTTCAGCATGTGTTGTTTGGACCGTTTTGGGTGGAAACGTAACCCGATTAGCGCATTTTCAAATTCTATTTTTTTTTCCTTTCCTTCTCTTAAATGTTAGGATGCATGAAAGGATGATTATGGATGAGCCCTATGTGCATGTGACTGTATGTAAAACGTAGATGTGCTAATTGCTTGTAAATTTGTGAAATTTCAGCATTGTAACTTTTAAATAGGGCCTGCGTACCCCTGCCTTCCTCTTGAGAATTTTGATTGTAATCTTCTTCACCCTCTCATTAAACCTTTCCCCACGGGTTGTTTGGGGTCTTTTTCTTTTAGTTTTGTAAATTTAGATGTTTAGGGGCAGATTCACGACGATCACGCTTGCTGCCCCCCGTTTTGGTGCGCGCACGGAGAGCAGGTGTTCGGTGCCATCTTTATGACGACTAGAACCCCGAGAAGGCATTGATGGAACCGGCAACCTACAAGATAGTTTTGGGCAGCCCCTTGGCGAGATATATAGAGCTCCTTAAAAACCCTAGGATGATGGCCTTGGTTTGCCCGGTGGATCGGGTGGAACCCTTAGAACATTCATAATCATCCTTATTTACTTTATGCTTTTATTTATTGCTTCTGCTTCAATTATTGATAGCTTAGAAAATTTTAATTGCATAAAAAATCCCTCTATTAATATTAAGTTTGAATGGCTAAGGTATTTAGAATATCGGTCATGCCTTCCATCATTATGGGGTACAAGTGTGTCTATTGTCACGGCGGCTTTGTTGTGCAAACACAAGGCCTTTTATGCGGATAGACACGTTGCATCTCATATGGCACATACCTTTGTGTCTCTACTACTAGCTTGAATGTGACTTACCTTGTTGAGGAAACTCAAGGGTGGTTGTTTTCTCTCTAGGGTATATGAACGATGGGTCCGACTCAACTAGGGCTCCTTATTTTGTTGTGCAAACACAAGGCCATGGTAACCCTAGAGGCAAAACTTGATGGAAGTCGCATAACGATGTGATCGGTAAAGAGTTACCTACCCATGGACCTATTAGAGTTTGTCGTGTTAAATGTGAGACCCGAGTAGGAGAAGTGGTTTTCCATCTTCCCCTAAGGACGTCTAGCAACGAGGGCTTCCCGCTTCCTAACAAGAGGGTCATTTGGGAACCGCAAAAAATAGTGGGAGCCATCATTAATCAATAGACCTTAATAATCATGCATATAACATATCTGCTCATTTATGTCATCTTCATGTCATCGATTGGGGCTTCTTTTCATCGTAGCATATTCAACTTGTCATTTTCACCGTCGTTGCGTTGCATTCTTGATGCTAATAAATCAACTGGACAAAATTACATCGATTGGTTGCGAAACTTGAGGATTGTCCTCATCCAGGAGAGACTTTCCTATATTCTAGATAATAGGGCACAAAATACCCCATCCCAAGGGGGTACCAAGGAAGTGAGAGCCACTTACAAGAAGTGGCAAGATGACAGCAGTACTGTTCAGTGCATTAAGCTCGCCTCTATGTCCGATGTGTTGCAGCGACAACATGACAAGATGGACGCTAGGGCTATCCTCTCTCACCACAAGGAGTTGTATGGTGAAGAGAGTTGGACTGCTAGGTTTGAGCTGTCAAAGCAACTAATCCAAGCCAAGAAGACGGTAGGGACCCCTGTTGAAACCTATGTCCTCAAACTAATCGACTTGATTGAGAGTTTAGAGAAATTGAGCATAAGCATTGCTAAGGGGCTAAGTTAGGACTTAGCACTCCAATCCCTTCCGGATTCATTTTCATAGTTTGATGATAACTTCCACATAAACAAGCAGGATGACTCGCATCTCAAATACTACTGAGTCCCACCTTAGAAGGATAAGGACATAGAGTCATTAGTTGGAGAAGCCTTTGAGACAATATTACACTCCATTAAGAACAAAGTGAAAAACAAAAGCTGTGAAACCTTTGATTAATATCAAGAAGAAAGGGAAAGTTGTTCCCAATGGCACCTACTACCATTATGGTATATATGGCCACTAGAAGCGCAACTGCAAGTACTATTTTGCATAGATGAAACTGAAGATGGTTTTTAAAATCGTCGCTTCAGATGCGTACATTATAAGAATACTTCATCATTAACTCTACTGAGTATTTGACACCAATCATCATCTGCAAGATGTTGCAAGATAAGATAAAAAGTAGAAGACTAGACAAAAGGCAACTACATCCTTCGGGTAGGCAATGGCGCAAGAGTTGTAACCTTAGCTGTAGGAACCTATTGTATAAGTCTTCTATTCGATAAGATCGTTGATATTGATTTCTTCCAGTGTTAATAAAAGAACATCCTTTTCCTTAGTTGTCTGAACAAGGTTGTGAAAAATTCTTTAATAGGCAATAGTTGCCACATGAACCATTCTGATATGTTACATGCGACTGGACCAATTTAAATTGGTTTAATGGTTTTTGGAGTTAATGATAAATATTTTTTGAACGAACACACAAAGAGATAAAATTAACCTCACCTACTTCTGGCTTTTATGACTTTGAACGATTATGAATCACAGTCAAAACTTGAGAAGTGTGTCTCAAGGAGATTATGATCGAATCTCTGTTCACCAGACCTGGCGAAAGGATTGCTGAGTTGATTGGAGTTGGCCTACATAGATGTATGCAGGCTGATAACAACTCAAGCCAGAAAAGGATACTCCTCCGATATGATTAGCACGAGTACATCCACCTATTTTGGCACAAACCCGATACCTTTGAATCGTTTAAGGAGTATGAAGGTGAAGTTAAAGAAACATATTGGAATAGGTATTATAGGTCTTCAATTGGATTGAGGCAGAGAATACTTATCCACTAAGTTTGTGAATTATTTTGAAGACAATAAGATTTTGTCTGTATGGACCCCTCCTGACACAATGGTGTGTCTGAAAGGAGGAATCATAGCTTATTGGATATGATGCGATCCATACTTAGCTTCCAATCTCTTTTTAGAGGATAAGCTATTGTAGCGGCCATAATTTTGTTTGTCTCTGATACACCATATAAGATATGGAATGGAAAGACACCGAGTTTGAGACATCTCATGATTGAGGGTTGCCTAGCGTATGGCAAACTTGACCAGGTGCAAAATTTTGAGGAATACTCTTAAAAGTGTTTTGGGTATCAAGTTCTCTCAACTAAACAAAAGAAGTTTTGTCACCACTTTCTTAGAAAAGGAGTTCGTCGAGGAAAGTGGGAGAGGAAGATATGTTGAACTTGGTGAAGTTCAGCAACCACGAATAAATTCGCAACAACTAGTGAAAAGTTCACAGGTTAAACCAATCCATGTAATAATTACTTCCCATCACTCTTCTAGGAGACTACGTAGACTGCTTGAGTGATGATATCTAGCCAAAGGGTATGACCTAGATTCAGACAATCCGCGATCTCTTAATGGTCAAATGTGTTGACACCAAGCAGTGGCATTATGCAAATCCAAATTGGACTCAAACCAAGTGCAGATTTTTGTTGACCAACTCCAAAAGGATGACTCCTATAAGGTGCAGATGGATCTTCAGGAAATAGCTAGCAAGGTGTGGACCTATAAGACCAGACTGGCTGTGAATGAGAACTAACTCAGACAATAGGTTGTCTGCAATAAGACATTCTCACTAGTTCCAACGCTCATGTCCATTAGGATATTTCTAGCCATTCGTGCGTACTATAAATACGAGATCTGGCTAGTGGGTGTCTAGAGTGCGTTCTTCCATTACGGAGAAGTCTATATGACATAGCCAGATGAGTTCGTATCCTCGGTTGGACCGAATTAGGTATGCAAGCTGTAAAGGTCCATTTATGGACTTTAGCTAACATCGAATAGTTGAAATATCCATTTTTGATGAGATAGTCAAAAGGGTTTTGATTTTATCAAAAATGTGGATGAACCTTGTGTAGACAAGGTGTTTAGTGGGAGTGTAGTCATTTTGTATGACATACTTGTGGGAAAAATGTTCACATGCTCCAGTTATTTCACATACTGATTCTCTATGGTACATTTGGGAAATGTCTCCTATATGCTTGACATTATGATCTATATGGATATGTATGAAAGGATGCTTGTTTACTCCCTGCCCATGTATGTTAATACAGTTCTAAAAGAGTTTTAGCATGGAAGACAGTAAAAGAGGTTACTTGCCTAAGAGTCATTGCATCAATTTTTCTAAGATGATGTCTGCTAAGACACCTACGGAGAGACAAAAGATGAGCGAGATCCATGATGATTCGACAGTTGGATCCATCATGTGATGCCTTACACTAGGCTTGATATTACTTATACCTTAGAGGTATCTAGTAGATTTCGGGCAAAACCCTAGAGAATAACATTAAAAAGAAAAAGGAGAACTCTCTCAGGCACTTGAAAAGGATGAGAGGCGTTCTATACGACAATAAAACCATATGATTGTATAAGGATACTTTTAATGATGGTTCAGTAAGCATGAAAGTATTCCTAGCTGGGTACTGTAACTGGTAAGGTGACTAAGGCTTTGTGCTTTGCTACTTACTCTACCGCTTAGGATAGCATCGGATAAAAGAGTTTATCATTCAGTGGGAGTTGTGCCTGAGGTTGCAAGTTCAACACCATTATCATATGCCAATACTAGGACTGTTGCTCAAAGTTTAGGAACTAAGATCTCATGAAGATCATTGCTTCTCTTAAAAGGCGGTATCACCTCGTCGTTGGAAAGAGGTGATGACTGAAAGACATTGACGTAGATTAAACTGATTACCACAGCAGCAGATTCCATCACCATTGAGATTTGGTATATAGATACTAGGATGATTGGTTAAAGTGCAAGTGGAAGATTGAAAGGAATAGTGCCCTTGAGCCAATAATATGTCAATGTGTTTAGGGACTATTCAAGGGTAATCAACTTACTAAGGCAACTTTTTCATCATATGCTGCATCTTTATTCATAAAGATTGTAATGAACCCCATGAACTCGGGCAAATGATTCTGAGGCCATGATGAGATCATGCCAGTGAGACTTGAAATCCAGATGCCCATGTACTAAATGTTCCTAGTTGTAGGATCACCAATTAGGGGATCGGTGATTCCGAATAGACTAGTGCACTTGGTACATGCCCTATACCATGAGGGGTACTGATCTCATAGTTACCTATGAGCCGTCATTAATGTACAAGTGCAGGTGCTCATTAGGGAATGAGTTCACTGAATGGACCTGCACGATGAACACAGAAAGGAATCCTTACATGAGTGTCAATAGGATATTTCTCGGGTGATAGTAGGTGCAAGCAGTCGTTGGACCTGAGGTTGTCATGGTTACCTTCTGAGTGACGACCCATAGCTTTCGTTCTATCCCTATTTGGCCCTCAACGTCATGTATTGAGTATTACTGGGCATGGGGAAGCATTCATGAAGGTAGGTGAGCTGACATGGAATCAGTTACTCCTAGTGAGAGGAGATAATATCCTATGTGTCCCTGCAAGCGTCGACTCCAAAATCTTTGGCCAGAGTAGACATGAAATTCAGGAAGACGCTTCTGACATTTCATTATTGAGACGACATCTTGGCGGGTGGAATGCATATGAATCGGTATTAGGGTTTGACACTTCTTCCGTACCCTAGCCGACTTTGGGACATTGTAACCGAGGGATTTAGTTGCGCGGTAACTAATCACCGAAGGCGATAGATCCCTGTAGATTAAACCTCATACTATCCGGGTAGTCATAACTCGTTGCTAGACGTCAATCTTGACTTGTGAGTGGACTCTCTCAAGACCACACTAAAGGTGTTTAGTGGAGGCTCGTAAGTTTCAAATAAAAGTCGTTCTATCGGATCCGACTATTCGTTATGCACAACTAACTATTGGCTTAGTGTGGGGCCCAATGGGTCACACACAATAGGCTAACCTCGTAACGGGCTTTATGAGATAAAGTCTGAATATGACATTATATGTCTACTAGCATGGATATGCTGCAACTCGATCACGGATCTCGTTTATGGACATAATAGGAAAAGACGTTTTCCTATAGGAACGAATGTGCGAGGAAGGAGTTCCTCGGTAACCCTAATTTGGAGGGCATCCCTAAATTATAGGGATTGCCACATAATAATATTTTATGTGATTGATTAAATTTAATTATGAATTAAATACAATTTGATTTTGAATCAAATATACATGGTGGGAAAATTAGTCTTTAACCATGAGTCTAACTAATTAATTAGGAATTATTAATTTGGATAAATTCTAATCAATAGAAATTTATTTATGGAGATAAATCATAAAATTAATAAATATATGATTTATGAGGATAAATCATAATTCTATTAATTAATTGGAATTTGAATTATTTAGATGAACATCTTACCTATTGTTTAGGAGATTGATTGATTTAGATAATTATCATAGGCTCTTATTTTATGGAGATAAATTAAAGTTTATATTTATTTGGGTTTAATTAATTTCAAATTAAATTTAAATTCATTAAATATAAATCATTGCGTTGGAGGCAAACCCCAAAAATTTGAATTCCGCTGAGAGATTTTTAAGGGGGGCGGGTTTACTCTTGTAGCCGCCAATGCCCCCTATAAATAGGTGACCTAACCACTTTCAAGGGGGTTAAGCAAATTGGTTATTCATCTTGAAGAAGATTAAGGTTTGGATTCTTGAGAGGCTTCTTGAATAAAAAGGCTTCCAAGAACTCCTCTTCGTCTCCATGGGTAGCCGGCCATCATGATCCAAAATCCCGAGTTTTGCGAAGCCAAATCGAAGTTGTTTTCTTCTAGGGTGTGCCGCCTACTTCACCTTCTTGAAGGAGTCCATCAAGGACCACGAGGTATTCCTTCATCTATCTTCTCATTCCATTGTTTTCTCATCCCCTTGTCCTCCCTCTTGGTGCTAGGTTCTTGGAGGAAGGGCCGGCTTCACCTCGGTGCGTTACGGGGTTGAGATTGTCTCTCCATTGAGCGACAACGAGTCTCGATGTTCGCTGCCCCTTTGTGGCGAGGTGCTTGGTGTGGACTTACGTTGGAGGACGTGCGTGTGTGCATCTTGAGACGGGGACAGGAGCAGCCATACCATCCGTGGTATAAGGTATATCTTCTCATTCTACTCGTCGATTGAATTCCTTAAAGATTGCTAAAGTAGATCGCTGATTTCAGGATAGTTTGAATTTTTTAAATTATTTTTTCCATTGCGTTTTTTATTCTTATCCCAACATCACGCCCATATGGGCAGCTCGTTCGTCTCCGCCCAAGGCAACCGCTTTGTTTGCCAACGCTCTCCTACATTATACATGAGACCCCAAACCCCCCAACTGCCACCCCCAAGATTCGCAAAAGCACAAGGAGTATGACAAAATTGTGACCATGCGCGATGGTGATTTTCCATGGCCACGGCCATGACGAATGCAAGAAAATTGCTCTATTTAGCCGCAACACACGCACCAAACAGCGAATGACCTCGAAATGAATCCAACTCGTACTGTGGTCCCTCGGGGATCGCACAAAGGATTTTACAAGTACGAACTATAATGAAAGTCAAAATTACATGGATTCAAAAATATATTTACAAACATATAGGGAACATTCCGCCATGATCCGTCGTTGCTCGGGCAAATCGAAAAGTCCCTAACAATATGGTCAGGTGAGGTGGGTTAAATACTTCCCCCCTTTTATTATTTATTTAATTCCCAAACTACCTTTGGGACTTAAGTTATTCTACGCGACTCAATTTGTATCTAAATCGGACTCAAATCGAACCCACGAACTCGGTTCCATCCCGACATGAACCCGACATTCAATTTAAATCTAGATAGCATAAATTTGGTTTATCTACTTGACATGAAATTTATTTCTGTTAAATTCATGATTTAAACAGTAGGTAATTGGTACATTTTTGGGAGGAAAATATGGTTAAGGGTAGAGACATGACATGCATATTTAGGTCGGTTCCTACAGCTACGGGATTTCGAGTTTTCTTAAAGGCTTTGCATGTTTAATCATATGTTTTAGAACGTTAAAATTTCTGATAAATTCATGAATAATCAGATTGTTAAATGTATGAATATTTTTGGTTTTTGGTAGAATTTAAGATTGATTTAATTTCAGTTCGGGTTATTATAGTTTGCTTCTACGGATTGCAATGACGAGCATGGCTTATGTTTATCCGATGTGGAAATTATTATGCTTTTCCTATAATTGTGGATATTGTATATAAGGTCCTTGGGTCGTAAATCAAGGACATGTGAGTTCCTCTGCTAGAGGACTGGAGCCCAGCTTGGGGCTGAGATGGGTAGGTACATGTGCATGCCGAAAATTAAGCAGTGTGGTTAATTCCTCCAGTTATTTTTTTAATTTTCGTATTTACTCTGCTGTTGATGTTGTTTATATTACCTGTCTGTGATGTGGATGTGTATTGTGTTTGTATGACTGGGTTCACCCCAGGGGATCAGATTATGCCAGCTTGGTCAACTAGTGATTGGGTAGCGCGTCGGTGAACCATGCCAATGGACATCCCTAGAGTGCCATTAGTGGTAGGGTCTCACCCACCACTGGATTATATTTCTGGGTTCACCCTAGGGGACTCATGCTTGAGGGTCGCTAGTCTTGATTAGCCAGATGACCCTAACCATTCTTGGTTGCCTGATTATCAGCATGAGAGAGATTGGTGTGAGGAGCCGGATTGAGATGGGCTCAAGGTGTTAGATTGCTGAGATTGTATGGATGTACTGATGTATGGATGTATGGATGTGTGTATGTGTGGTTGTACATGCATTTATTTATTTACTTCCTGTATCATTTGATTATTGATATATTTGAGACCTGCATTGTAGAGTGTTCAGGATTTGTTTAGCATTATGTTATTTCCCCTTTTGATAATTACATGGTTGTATGTTCTTATTTCCGCATCATGGTCATGTCTGGGTAGGCTTCGTGGTACGGATGTGTACTCTAGCCTGTCACGCGACACTAGGATTTTAGGGCGTGACATTTACATTACAAGTTATCTATAAAAGAATTTAATAGAATATCTTGTTATTCTGCTATTGATATTTGACATGTTTTAGAAACTACTCATGAGGCAACTTCCCAAGTCAAAGAGTCAAAAATTAACTTGCTTATGCATGATTATGAACTCTTTAAATGCATGGTCATGAGTCTATAGATGAAATATATGTCTGCTTTCAAAATATTATGAATGCCTTGACTATCCTTGGAAGGGACATAAAAGAGGAAGAAAAAGTAAGAAAACTTATTTGAGCACTTCCCAAAGCATGAGAGACTAAGGTGGTTGCTATCATGGAGGCCAAAAATCTTGGCCCCATGAAGATCATCGAACTCATTGGATCTCTCATGACACATGAGATTCATGTGAGGGCAAACAAGGAGGATGATGCCCCCAAAGGCAAGAACATTGCCTTAAAAGCATCATATTTTGATAGCACATCATCATCATCATCATCATCATCATCATCATCATCATCATCATCATCGTCGTCGTCGTCATCGTCGTCATCGTCATCAGAAGATGAAGAATTCGAGGACCAAGAAGAGTTGATCCACCTTGGAAGGATGTTGATGGATTTGAATGGGAAGCCTCATAAGGAAAAGAAGAGCAAAAGACATAAGAAGCAAGATTGCCTACTACTCAATGTCACCTCCTCCACATTGTTTTCGAAGAAGGATAATAAAAAGAAGACTAAGGCTCTAATGACTTCTTGGGATAAGAGTGAGTCATCATCGTCAAGTGGGGAAGAAAGCCTAAAAGAGAATTCCAACCTTTGTTTTATGGCAAAGGACAATGAGGTACCCACTTTTACACTATGTGATAATGTAAAAAAAAGAAATTGAGCTTATGTATGAAAAATTCAATGTTGTTAGAAAAAGATTTAAGGAACTTAAAAGGAAATTAAAAGAACATGAAAATGATGATTTTCTTTCTTTTTTGTAATGATTTAAAAAGAAAGGTTGAATTATTAGAAAATGATAAAAATTCTTTGGAAAAAAAACTTAGAGTTACAAAATTTGAATGATTCATTGAAAATTAAAAATTCCTCATTATGCTTACAAATTAAAAATTTAAATGTCATACTATCTTTGAAAAATGAGTTATTTTCTTTTAA
The DNA here is from genome assembly GCA_034359265.1 of Canna indica. Lineage (NCBI taxonomy): Eukaryota > Viridiplantae > Streptophyta > Magnoliopsida > Zingiberales > Cannaceae > Canna > Canna indica. The sequence continues at coordinate 51,408,470 of CP136891.1, read as the reverse complement.
TAATAGAATGAAAATTTTGCAAAATTTTTCTTCTAAGAATACTTGTGTTTCACATGCTAAAGTATCCTCTCATGCTCACTCCCATGTTCATGTCCACTCTCATGCATCCACCAAATTTAAGGGTTATTGCCTTTGTTGTGGTATGTATGGACATATGATTAGGGATTGTGCACTGAAAAGGAACCCCATTGCAAGATTTTTATGGGTTCCAAAAGTTGCTAACCCCCAAGAACCCAAAGAAATTTGGATACAAAAATCTTCTTGTTCAATTGTAAGGGGAGCAACCTCTTTTGGTTGATCAAATTATGATGATTGAAGTTGCTTGGGAAGTAAAAAAAGGAAAAATTATTTTGGTTGCAACTTCATGACAAGTGTAAGAGTTTATGAACTTGCTAGTGATAAGAAGCTTATTGTGCTACTTATGATTCGATTACTTGCAAGTTGAGCTCTTAGTTTGATTAGGAGGCAAATGTTTTAAAATTTCAAGAATACATGCTAATACTTGAACAATCTATCAAAATGAGGTACGAGTTCCGCTCTCGCACTACTTAGTATATTACCTCATAAAACATGTAGAGATTCTTGTTTCTTGCTCATGATAAGTAATTAGTTATCTTTATATGTTACTTCATGAGTATTTGGAAAAATGACATGTAGATAATTTCTTGATATATCATCTTGACTCTTGATCAAAATTGTGCTAAGTTACTTAAGTAGCCCTTGGGAGTCCTTATGTTGATTCAAACTTAGTATACTTACCTAGAATGTTCATATCTTGGTCATATATGAGTTTGATCCAAATTTGAAATTATTTTGAAAAAATGAGTGTTTTTCGATAAAACAAGAAATTTGGAAATTTCAGTGTTTTTTTGAAAAATATAGAAAATAAATTTTTCAGAAATTCTTGGTTTTGCCCTTCTCTTGAAAAATCTAGTTTCCGTGAACAAAATTTCAAAAATTTTCATTGAGAATTCAATTTTATATGATTTTGGGTTCATCTTTATCAAAAATCGAAAACTTAGCTTATATCGATTAAAAGTTTTACTTAACTGAATTGATGACCTTCGGGTGTTCATAACCCTTCGTTTTGTGCATATAACCCTCTTGAAACTTTTGGTTTTATTGTGTTCTCTTTTCCAAAGTGTTTTTGATAACGCGTGCAATTTTCCTAAATGCTATTTATTTTGAGTCTAAAGGGGAAGCATTTAGAAAAAGCTTAACTTAGGCCATTTTTTATTGATGTCAAAAGGGAGAGAATTTAGACATGCATATAGTTATGGGAGTCTATTCTAGATATGCATGATTATAAGGGGAGCTTGTTGATAAAATGATATGCTTATTGAGATTTCCTTTGTCATTATAAAAAATGGGGAGATTGTTGGTCTAAGGTTTTCAACCTTGGTCACCATATTAATTTTGATGATATAAAAATTATTTTAATAGGTTTATCAAGTGTTCTATTTCAGGTTGGGTGATCGATACGCGCGCGAAGTTCGTCAAAAAAATCGCTTAGATTTTTTATTTCAGGTGATTGGATTGAAAGTTAGGTATAGGCTTAGATTTTGATGTAAAATATATCTTAGGCCTCAAATCATCCATCTCCATGTATTTACACAAAGCCAAACCCCAACTAAAAGCTGAAACTGAACCCAAATAGAAAAATCAGTCGTTGCTGCCTAAGGATCGGAGTAGTACGGTCTAGCTTGGTGTCTCTCCTTGTCAAATGCAACTCTGGCGTATACCTAACAAAGGGGAATTCAAATTTTGACTCCCTTTCTAATAGGGAGTTAAAGTCAACTCCCTATTAAATAGGGAGTCTACGCACATGGCAAACCAAGCCAAGACTCCCCTAATTCGAATTCAAATTGGAATGAGATTGCTATTCAAAATAGCAATTTAATTTTCCCACCAAGCCTGAACCAACCCAACACAAGCCATGTGCCGGTTCATCCTATGAACCGAACCATGGGTTCGGTTTGGTTCAACACTTGAACTGGACCAGGGGTCAGTTTAAACTTATCGTGTGTCGGATCCTACCAATTAGGGTTCCAAGGAACTCTTTCCTCGAGTACTTATAATTCGTTCGAATGGGAAACACCTTTCTCGATTTTGTCCGTAGACGAGAATCATGATCTGTCGCGGCATGTTGATGCTAGCAAACATTAAGTGCCTCATTCGAGATCTATCCCATAAATCCCGTTACGAGGGAAGCTATTTGTGTGTGACCCATTGGGCCGCACACTAAGCCAGTTGTAATATCTTAGATATTTAACTATATTATTTTCCTTTATGCTTGTATTTGCCAACCTAGCAGACTAGATCGAGGTTGAGCCGAGTCGACTCATGGTCTGGTGCGAGCCTGCGACCTCGGGTAAGTAGGATTATGAATGTGAAATATTGCTTGAGTAGTTAAATTTATTTAATTTTATGTTGTATATGCATAATTGATTATCTTATGTGGTTGCTTATAGTTTATCATAGAATTAATTGAGTTAATTAAGTTAGCGGGTTTGGGTTCGGATTGAGGCTGATGCGGGTTGGATAAAGGGTTTAAAGGGGTTAGGGTTGAGGAGGGAGTACAAAACCTCCTCCCCTTGGCTTGTGGCTCCCTATTTTGGAGCCACCCAAGCAACAGGAGAAAGGGCAATCGCCAGCCGCAGGAGCCAGCCAGCCGCCCCTTCCTCTCTCTCTCTCACAAGTCGCCGCCCCCAAGCCAGCGCGCCAACCGCCGAGCTTCTCCCATCTCCTTCTCTTCTTCCTCCCCTTTGGAGCCGAGTCGGGAGGAGCTAGCCGAAGCCAGCCCCTCTCTCTTTCTTATCTCCCTCTCTCCAAGCCGGCGGCTTGGAGTGAGCCGTCGCCCCTCTTGTCCCCTCCCTTGAGTTGAGCCGTCATCTTTTGAATCCGGATTCGAGGGCCGTCATCTGGGATTTCTTCTTTATTCATCCTTCCTAATTAAGTGAGTGGTTTTACCCTACTTCTTTCGGGTTTCTCCGTCTTCTTGAGCCGTTCTTGAAAACAAAGTGTTCTTATTGGATTTTACCATTGGTTTTCGAGTTCTCGTCGTTTCTTGTGATTGCCATGCGAGAGGAGACCCGAACCCTTCCCCTATGGGGCTCGGCAGCCCTAGGAGAATCCTAGGAGTGCTCAGCCAAGGGTGGAGCAAGGGTGCCCTCAAGGTGTTCGATAAAATGCTCAAGTGAGAGATCTTGGTTATTTTGTAGTTTATATCTTGATTTGTTCATTTAAATGAGTTCTTATATGATCAAGCATGCCTTGGATGTAATCTGTGATTTTTGGAAAAATCATGTTTTTTAAAAAATATATGGATCTTGATATTGATGCCAAGAAGGTTCTTGAAGAAAGTTTTCTTGATCATTATGCTTGATTCTTGTTTATAGTACTTGTTGATGCTTGTTAGCCTTGTTGTTAAGCATGGGAATCAAGAAACTTGTCTCAAGATTTATATTCTGTTTAAATGATAATTAAGGGCTTAATTTCTAGAAATTTCAGATTTATTTTTAGGCTATGCTATTTTTTTTTTTTTCAAAACAAAAACTGGGAACTAAGTAAGGTCACCTTCCACTCTAGTAGAGGGAAGAGGATGTAGAGGACAATTGGTCTTACATTCCCTGTCTCTAACTAAAATAGAAGTATATTCCTTCTCAATTACACCATCTTTATTATTCATCAACAAACTGATACATCCATGTCTTTCACCATTTACAGGTATATTTCTCTCCTCCTCACCCCTATACATTTCCATACTCTCTTTTAATATATTCCTAGCTGAGGTATGAGCCTCTACATTGTTTTCTCTTCTCACAAACTTCCAATTACAAGCAACAAAACATTCAACCATTCTATGAATTTTATTAAACAACCATTTCATCTTCCATTCTGCCTCAAATTCCTTCTTCAGTACTCTGATAGCTCTACTGCAATCAGATAACACCCTTATACTTTTGATTCCTTTTTTTCTTGCATTATCTAATCCATACCAGATTGCCATAAATTCAGCATGTAATGGATTACATGCTTTCATTAAAGTATTTCCACAACAAATCCTATTATTCCCTTTGTACAAAGCAAAACTACAACCTGCTACATTTCCTTCCTTCCAGGTTGCATCCACAAAAATTCTAAAATCCTCCATATCAATTTCATCTACCATCTCTTGTTCAGTTCTCATTCTTCCCTTTTGGAATCTATCTCCCACTTCTGATTCAAAGTCTAATACATCAGCCAAAGCTCTTGCATAAAGACCATATACACTCCATCCTTTTTCTTTATGTTTTATCTTGTTTCTATTCTTCCAGATGAGCCATAAGGATACTGCAATGAAGTTTATCAGTTTCCTTGCAGAATTTTCTTCATATCGTTCCCCTTCCTTCATCCAACCTCCATCTTTCCATTCCCTTTTATATTTAAATTGTATTCCCAACTTTCTCTTAGCCCATCTCCAATATTCCTCAACATATTTACATCCAAAGAGAATGTGGTTTGCTTCATCCTCCCATTCATTACACACATAGCAACTTTCAGCTTCCATACTTGTGTACTTAGCAAAGTGTTTTGAGGTTGGTAGTTTTCCCCAAGCCAGCTTCCACAGAAACATTTTTACTCTTGGTTCAACTTTAAGGCTCCATAATTTCTTCCAATTGAAATCTACCATCTCTTCCTTTTCTTTCCTACTTTTCAGGTAACAGTATGCGATCTTTGTACTCAAATTTCCTTTTAAGCTCTCTGCCCAAACCCATTTGTCATCACCTTCATTTCTGTTAAACTGAATTGTGAAAATTTCTTCCTTTAACTCAGTACCAAAACATACTTATAATTTCTTCTCATTCCATTCATTTCCATCAAATAATTCATATACTTTTTCACACTTAATAAGTTCCTGGACATTGATAAAAGTTGGCCATTTCTCTAAAGGTATTGATGTTATCCAAGGATCATCCCAGATGTTTGTATTTCTACCATTTCCTATACTCTTTATCAGGCCATCCTTCAGCTCCTACATACTGTTGAGAATAGCTCTAGTTGACCAGGAGGTTCTTTTTCTCCATTCAACCTTTTAAGGATGAAAATTATTATATTTTGCCTTGAGTAGAGAGCACCGATTCTCATTTTCATCATTGAGCAAAGGTAAAATTCCTTTTCCAACCAAAGCTTTTTTCATAATGAACAAATCCCTTATTCCTAGCCCACCTTCACTTCTCCTTGCAGTAATCTTTTTCCAGCCAATCAGCTTAGCTGGTTTCTCTGAATTCCCTGTTGCCCAAAAGAATTCCCTTGCAATTTTAACAATTCTGTTAACAGATCTTTCACTGACCCAGGATGTCATCATTGAATGAGCAGGAATAGAGCATACCACTGAATTAATCAGTATACATTTACCTGCCTGTGAAACCATTCCTTTTGCCCAAGTTTCTATCTTTCTCTCCACTTTACTCACTACCTTTTCCTCTTGCTCCATGTTAAGTCTTTTATGAGATATCATTGTTCCCAAATACATCATTGGAAACTTCCCTTCTCTCATTTCCAACCAATTGCAAATATTCTGTCTTACCCTTGCTTCGCATTTTACAGGGAAGTAACATTCAGATTTTTGCATATTGATTTTCTGCCCAGTCATATTATAGTAACTTTTCAAAGCTTCCATTACTCCTTTGCAAGACTTTTGATTACCTTTCACAACCAGAATTATATCATCTGCAAAACTAAGGTGGCTCAACTGATAATCTTTAATCTTGTATGGTTTATTTTTTCCTTTCTTTACAAAGTTGTTTATGATTGCTGACAGCAACTGCTCCATAATAATGAATAGGTATGGGGATAATGGGTTCCCCTGCCTAATCCCTTTGTAGCTATTAAACCAGTATGAAGTTTCCCCATTGATTTTGTAACAGAATTTGATGCGTTCCAAACAACCTTTTATCCACATAACTATTTCTTTAGGAAATTTCATTCTCTCCATCACCTGATATATCACTTTCCAATTTGTTCTGTCATATGCTTTCTCCAAATCCAATTTTACAATGATATATGGATTCTTAGATTTTGATTTAGATAAAGACTCCACAATTTCTGAAACTATTAGTGTGTTATCATGCATTTGTCTCTTTGGGATGAATGCAGCTTGTTCTTGTCCAATTAAATCATTCAGAAGAGGCCTCATCCTATTTGCTATCAACTTTGCAAGCATTTTATACATCACATTGCACAATGCTATTGGTCTAAATTTTGTTATCTGACTGGCTTTATCCTTCTTTGGAATCATAGTCAAAACCGTGTCATTCCATCCTTCTTGTAGAATACCAGTCCTATGAAAATTATCAAAGTCCCTTTTCAGTTTTCCTTTGATGATATCCCAGCTGAACAAATAAAACTCCAAAATGTATCCATCAATTCCTGAACTTTTGCCTCTCCCTAAGCTATTTGCAGCTATCCACATTTCTTTCTCTTTGAAATCTTTCACTAACATTTCCCCGTCTTCTTGTGTGATCTCATTCCATTTGATGCTGTCAAAAACTTCTGGATTAATTTCTTCATCCTCATTTGTTTTCCACATCCTTTTGTACCAATCTGCAAATCCATTTGCCATCTGCTTATTATCAGATACAATTTTATCATCAATTTCCAACTTTTCTATTTCATTTCTCCTTCTATTCATTTTCACAATATTATGAAAATATTTTGTATTTTGGTCTCCTCCTTCTATCCAGTTTCTTTTTGATTTTGACCACCACTTAACTTGTATTTGTCTACTCAAAGCTACCACCTTTTTTGAAAGAGCTCCCATGTATCCAGTTTCTTGTTCAGTGATACAATCACTTGCTTCCTTTTCCTCCAAAACTCAGAGTTTTTGCAATGTAGTATTCAAATTGTTTTCCAAACTTCCCACTCTACTTCTGTTCCATTCTTCTAGGTTCCTTCTTAATATATTCAAATTGTCAACCCAAGTGCCCCTGTCAATCTCAGATTTTTGACAACTTTCATTAATTACCTGGTACAAATCAGGATATTGAAATCAGAAATGTTCAAATTTGAAGTCTCTTTTTTTCCTTTTTCTGATTCTATTAAATTCACACTTCACTAGTATAGGATTATGATCCGAGTCAATTCTTTGTAGATGCTCCACCTCAATGTCCATATTCCATTCCATCCAAGCTGTGTTGAAAAGTGCTCTGCCTAATCTTGCCATTACCTTCTCTTGGCCACTTCTGTTATTTGTCCAGGTAAATCTAGGACCTTTATAACCAACATTAATTACTTTCGCTCTTTGAATAAATTCTTTAAAGTCTCTTATTGCTTTGTTATTGCAAAAAGGCCTTCCACCTATTTCTCATTGGCCTCTACAATACCGTTCATTTCTCCTACAAGCATCCAAGGGATACCAGCCACTTCTACCTCCCCAAGAATTTTCCAAAGAAGGTTCCTTTTTCTAACATTAACACTAGCATATACCCCTGATAGCATAAAGATTTTTCCTTTGCTCAATTCAACTAAAATATTTATTGACTGAGTATCTTTGAAAATTACCCTCACATTCCATTTGTTCTTCTCCCAAAGCATTATTATTCCTCCAGATTTTCCTTCACTTGCTACTACTGTACCTTCCCATTTTCTTTTTCTGTTTTCAACAAAAGCAACTAATTCATCCTCTTCTAGATGAGTCTCCATTAACAAAACAAAATCAATTTTATGTTTCCTCACTAAAGCCCACAAATAGTCCCTTGCTTCCTTCTTCATTACACCTCTGATATTCCATGACAATATCTTCATATTAATGTACTAGATTCTACTTCCTCTCCATTCTTACTTCCAGGATCTCCTTCATCCCCTATTGCATTTGTTTCTTTGGAAAATCTTCTTTTTTTCAGTTTCAATTGTTTGTATCCCACTGGTATATTGACCAATTTTGACATTATATTGCTTCCTCTCCTTTCTTTGGTACCAGTCTTCACTGTTAACCTTGACAATTCAGGATCTATTCCCTCTTCCATATAATCTTCCTTTGCAAACTTGTTATTCAAATTTTTTTCAAAAGATTCAGATAGCTTTTTTGACAACTCTTCCATTCTCTTTTCTCCCTCATCTTCCCCATCTGTGTTCTTCTTATCAAGTGTTTGATCAGTTTTTGTTTCAAAGACTATATCTATTCTTTGCAATGCCTCCATACTATTTGTTTGCTTTTCATCCTGTATAGTATCCAAAGACTTTTTACCTTTCTCTTTTGGTTTCCATACCTTGCCATTCCCTGCATATCTATCCTTTTTTAATTCTATTTTTTTTTCTGAGTCACATTCATATATATTTACTTTTCCCTTCTGTTTCATCTCAACTTTGTCTTCCATACTGACATCCATAACATCTTCCTTTATGATTTCTTTCCTTGTAACAATCATTCTACTAGACTCATTCAATCTCATTGCATTTCCATTTGCTTTTTCAATTGTTGGATTATCCAGAACAACAAATGGGTTCTTTAAACCCTCTTCACCTTTTTCTGTAGTTTTGGAATCCTTTTGTTTCTTTTCTGTACTTGAATCCAGGGTCCAAGTAATTTCTCCTTTTCCTCCTCCATCTCTTATATGCCTTGATTCGTTAAACCTGAATCCTTCTTTGTCTCATTTTTTGCTCTCTCGGCTAGGCATTTCTCTTCACTATGCCCAATTCTACCACAAGTAAAGCATATCATAGGCAAATTTTCATATGCAATTGATTGAAAGAATTTTCCTTGCCTTGTTTCTATCCATAAGCCTTGTTCAACGGATTTAGAAATATCTAATAACACACACACCCTAGCAAATTTGCCTCTTTCTCTAGCAAGTGTGTATTCATCTATTTTGATTGGACTACCAATTATTGCTGCAATTTGTGGTAAAATACTGGAATGGAGGAACTCAAAAGGAATCCTTGGGAATTGAACCCACACTGGAATTTTTGTTATTTTCTTTCCTGTAGATGCTGAAAATTATCTCTCGAGGGAATCAATGATAAAGCATGTCCTCTAAGAAACCAAGGCCCCCCTGAATACACAGACCAGTAGTCTTCTTCATCATGAAATTTGAATAAGAAGAAACCTCCTGCTAGGTCAACTATATCACATTTGTTCTTAATTTTCCAGACTTTGGGCATGATGTTTCTAACCAGATCAAACACTGGAGTTCTGCCAAAAAATTTACCATAGAGGTAGAATTTACATTCTTTTCTTGCTTCTTTTAAATCAGTATCTAAAATGAACACCGCACCTTTAGCTGATTCTTGAATTTTGTTGATTTTTTCTATCAAATTCGGTGAAGTCCTCCATTCCTCTGCATTATTCTTCATTTTGAACAAACCAGCCCAGGAAGAAGGTATCAATCTGTGCTCAGAACCAGATACAAACATTCCACTAGATTTAAAAATATCACAAGACAAGGGATTTGAATGTTTTATACCTGACTGTGGTAGATTCGAACTTTCGAGAATTAATGTTGATTTCAGCTTACTTGCACTATTGCTTGCAATTTCCAATCGCTTGGAACAGGGAGATTTCCGATCGTTTGAGACCAGGAGATCGCTTGGATCTTGAAGTTTCCGTTCACCTGGGTCCGGCGACCTCTTTAGCCACACCGGATCTCCGGTGTCCGCCGACTTCACCCCTCCTCGATGAGCGCCCATAGAACTCATGCCGACGAAGTCCCCCAAGCAGTCACTCATCTTCTTTGCCGGCTTCAGATCTGAAGCAGTTCTTGTTTTTGCTCACTTTGCCTCCTCCGTAGCAAGTTCTTACTCTCTTTACAGATGGATTGGAATTTTCGGCTATGCTAAAATTTGATGTTGCTGAAATGATGAATCTGTGTTGTTTTTAAATTCCTTGCTGTGATGTGTGTATTTGTCTGAACATAGTCATGTAACCTAACGTTTCGACCAGAAAATATAGTTTGGAAATATAGGACACACTCTGGAGGCCAAATTTGGATTAGATACATCAGTTTTGGGTAGAAAAGTGAGCTAAAACAAAACCCTAATTGCGGTGAACTAAATTTTAATTGCATAATTAAAATTGGGTAAAAGGGTCAGCATAATCTATTATGAACCAACATGAGAAATTTATGCATGAAATAAAACCACACGAGTTTATGACATTACGGGTCTAGGAGTTGGGGTCGGGTATTGGAGTGTTGAGACACTTTCCAATAGGAAAAACCCATGAGACACTGTAGTAAAGACTTGACTTAGGTCTTGGAGCGCCATATCTTTATGAATGGCGGAGAGGCTCGTCGAGGAGCCAGATTGCGGGCTAGGCCCGAGAGATTTGATGGCTAATTCCCAACCTGCAGAACAAGTTCGGAGGGCCTTTTCCTATTGTTCTGGCTTGGCCTCGTGGGATAAGTTCAGAGGGCCTACCCGATTATCCCCGAGGTGGTTTGTTAAGGAATAAGTTCGGAGGGCCTACCCAATTATTCATGTGATATCTTTTAAGAGTAAGCTCGGAGGGCCTACTCGATTACTCTTATGATATCTTAAAGGGGCAAATTCGGATGGGCGAATCCCGATTTCCCCTACGCGTCTCGAGGAGCAAGTTCGGAGGGCCTTTCCAGATTGCTCTCGAGTTTATTTATACTAGGATAAGTTCAGAGGGCCTTTTCGATTATCCTAGTATGTGTTGTTGCCTTAGGGCATGGTAGGCTTAGGCCTGTTGTTCTTCACCATATGGGTGTTGGCTGCCTTCGGGCAGGTGGTGGCCGGATGGCCTGACAGCTAGTCACTCCCTTGTGACCTTTTTTCCTACTTGAGTCAGGAGTTCTACCTTATGCATCTTATCTATGATGTTTATTTTTGTGAGGGTTATAGAACCGCTCACTGAGTTCTTTGAACTCACCCGTTGTCGTTGTTTTGTTTTACAAAGCCTTACCGGTGAGGTGGGCTAGAGCACTTGGCGCGACTGGAGGGCAGAGGAGCCACATGATCTCATAGCAGTCCCAATAAGGGGTCGTAGTCGAGTTTGTAGTAGGTTGTCATGCACTGTTATTTTGGTACTTGGAGTTGTAGTCCCGTGGGGACATTCATGTTTTTATTCAGTCTTTTATTTGTTAAAAGAACTGTTGCTCTTTGATTTATTTATTTTCGCACTTGAGTTATTTATTTAAAACCTTGCTATTTTGAAATGAAAATATATTTTGGTTCTTTTTTTAAATAAAAGCTGTTGTTTATTCCGTTATTTTATGAGTTGGCATGTGCATGGGTTAGGCTGCGGGGTATAGGCACGTATACCCTGGCCGGTCACGTGACCCTGAACTTGGATCATGACACCAGCAGTGAGTCGTGGAAGATGGATAGTCGAATTCAGTAGAACTCCTTTTGATAGAACTCATTCTATTTGAATTTCCACGAGCCACTACTAAGCCCCTTTAGTGCTGTCGTGTGAGACTCTACTCACATGTCAAGATTGACATCTAACAACGTTTCATGAATAGTGTGTGGTTCAATCCCTATTGGTGCGACCCAGTTTTGAATTTAAATTTGAAATAGGAGAGATCAAGCCCTATTGGGCTTGGTCATTGGTGCGACTATGACTCCCTAGTAGTTAAGGAGTTGGTTTTTGACTCCCTAACTAGTATGGGTTGACTATTTGACTCCTCATTTATTGGGGTGTCGGTTGGAGGATGAGGAAGGAATTCGAATTCCGGGCCTCATCCATAATTGGGTCGGCTACTATAGTCGACCCATGGAGTTGCACTTGGTTGACTATCCTGCCGAACTACCTATAAAAGGGGGTGGCTTATAGCCGAACTCCCTTGGAAAATTACTTGGTCGTCTTCTCCTCAAAACATACCAGCCGCACCTCTCTTTCTTCCACCTCTTTCATTCCCAAGCCTTGGGAAGTCTTGTCGGAGTTTTCATCACCAAAAATCACTACCGAGTTGGAGATTTGGAGGAGTCAAAAAATTCCAGCAAGGTACTTTCATCTTGTGTGAATTCATTCCGAGGTTTCTCATCGTCCTTCTCCCTTTGTCTGATGCTCGGTTCTTGGTGGAAGGGTCGGCCCCTATTTGGTGAAAACCAAGGATTGAGAAGCTCCTCTGTTGAGCCACGATGAGCCTGAATGGTTGCTGCCACCCCGTGTTGTGAGGTGCTTGGTGTGGACCATCATTGGAGGACGTGTGTGCGTGTGTCTTAAAGTTGGGACTAGAGCAGCTCTTTTTCCTTTTTGGCTAAAGTAGACTGCTCCTTGCTCTCCTATTGAATTCCTCTATGTCACTAAAGTAGATCGCTATTTTTAGGGTGTCATTAAGATTTTTGAAATATGTTTTTTCCGCTATTTTCCACTACATTTTCTCTCTGCACTCCAACAGTGGTATCAAACCCACCTTTAGCAAGTTTTGGAATTCTAGTTTCGCGTTGTTGTTGTGGTTATGAACCGTTCTCATCCAAAACACGTTGCTGCGATTGATGCACTTTCAGGGGCTTCTTGAGTTGTTTCTTGGCTTCACGACTCAAGCGCGAGGAAAACGGAGAGGCAGGGGGCTTTTAAAGACTCAAGAGAGCCTCCCCATCTATCGGCCGTTGGCCACATCCCGCTCACGGAGCAAGGACCGTCAACTACAAGGCATCCCTTGTCACCGATAGGCGCTGATAGGCAGAGGGCATGCGAAAAGGCATCCCTTTACCTCGCAACCACCACATTGATCACAAAAATCAAAAAGTTGTGAGGCGACAAAACCGTAGCATATCGAGTTCTCCCACTCCAGTAATTTGCCCGAGGATAGAACACGACAAGTATCCACATACTTGCCCAAGATCAAAATCTCAGCATGAAGTAAGAGCTCAGTAGACTAATAGAAGTCGACACACTACTTGAGCTCGGCACGAAGTTCTCAGACTCTGACCAAGATCAGGGGCGATGAACTGGACTAGCTCTTTGGGCCCGGTCGGACTAGGTCCGGATGTGCCCACACTCATGAACTAGACTCAAATCGAGCCAACCACAACTTAGCCAGGGGCTCCACCCATTCAAACAAGGATAACGACATCCTTCATTAATTATCAAGGATTTAACAGTAATGAGCCCGCCATCTCCGATATAAACTTTGACCTATTCAGGGCATATCCTTGCGAGATCCTAGGAGACGTCATCACCAAAACATTCATGACCTGCCTCATAAAACACACACAACACACATTAGGTATACTCTCGATTCCAATTTCATATTCATCATCTAGGATTCTCTCTCACTGGAGCGTCATAGTGTCTTTGCCGATACCACCAGAGCCGCGCTGATCAGGAGATGAGGAGGCCTACATCATCCTGACTTCGGGCAAGAACAATTACTAATTAATTTAATATGCTGCTCTCGAAATTGCTTTTCTTCTGTCCTTCATTTTGTTTCTTTAGAAGCATCTTATTTTGGCTAGTAAGAGCTTTTGTTAATAGCAAAGACCTTTATTTTGGCTCATAAGAGCTTTTGTTAATAGCAAAGGCCTTGAGGTTGAGCCTCACCTTCGCTAAGTGTTTATGCAATTGCATGTAGTGCACCATCTACTTTGAGTCTATCTCTAATTTGAGTTTATTTACAAATAAATATGAAACATCAATATTTCCTAAAACAAAATATAGTATATGAAATTTTCAAATTCAAATTCAAAAAATAACTGAAAATACCCTTGTACTAAAATAATTTAAAGTGGCCATTTTGATTATCAAAATTCATCCTAAAATCTTCAAAAAAATCACAACAATTCTAAATTAGTGAATGATTTTTTTAATGATTTTTTGAGATTTTAGAATGCATTTTCATCGTTAAAATAGTCACTTTGAACTCTTAAAAGTGGTCATTTGACCAAGAAAATGCATCCTAAAATTTTCAAAAATTATAAAACAATTTCATTCACTAATTTAGAATTATTGTAATTTTTTTTGAAGATTTTAGGATGCATTTTCATAATCAAAATGACTACTTTAAATAATTTTAGTACAAGAGTATTTTGATTATTTTTTGAATTTGATTCTGGTTTTGAAAATTTCATATACTATATTGTGTTTAGAAAATTCTGAGATTTCATGTTTTGATTTAGGGAAAAACCTCTTTATAAATTTCATTCCTTTTAGTCGGACTACGATTTAAGCCAATTTAAAGGATCATGATGTAGTAGTTTTTTATCCTCAATATTATGGAATAGCAACTTTGGCTTATATCTCAATTCCTCTTCCTATATTTTTCTCTTTCAAATTCTCATCTCATTCAGTTTTGCATCACTTCATAGGATAATGGAGATAGGATAAGATATAAATTTGAATCCACTGTTTGTTTAGTGCATTGATTAGAAAAAATAGGATTAGTATAATATAAAATTAATATGATATGCGATGTACACTGGATTTAAAAGATTCATATCCAATCCTCTCCTATTTATTATCCAATCAAATCTTATCCTATCCAATAAAGCAAACATACCATTAAGGGGGCGTTTGGTATAAGGTAATCTAAATAGATTACTGGTAATCTTAATAAAAATTACCTGGGCCCCATCAGATTATCGCGTTTGGCTGAAATAGATTACTAGTAATCTACATTATCACTCAAGTGGTAATCCATATTACTAAGGGAGGGGGTGGCTATGTCGATTAGCAGTAAGGTGATAATGTTATTTTTTATTTTTGATAAAAATACCCTCTATTGACATAGAAAAAAATCCTCGCCTCATCTCATAGTAAATTGGTAATCCCTATTTTTTTTCCTATTTTTATATTTTTATTTTATTTTATTTTATTCATTTTTAGTTTATTTTTTATTTCTTATTTGAGGATATTTTTGTTAAAGATATAAGTTTCCTAGTAATCATTTTTTTATACCAAATAAGATAATGTGGATTACTAGCGACATTACCAGTACATACCAAACATGGTAATATAATATTACCGATAATTTTAAAAGTGGTAATCTATCTAGGTGGTAATCTATATTCCCAGTAATCTTAAGTGGTAATATACCAAACGTCTCCTAAAGGTATATAATTAAAGTTGCCTCTTACTAACCTTTTGTTTTGAAACAAGAGGAGAAGTGGCGAGGAGGGGTGGGGATCGAGGGGATGGAGAAGGGTAGTTAATCTCATGTTTATATAGTATAATTAAAAGGGTGGGTGGAGAAAGGCGAGATAATATCTCTCTCCTTGTTTAGGTAGAAATAAGGATGACAACTGATCAAATACGGTGCGGATATAGTATTATGACCCCCTAAAGGTCAAGTGTCGTCTTCACTTAGCCGACGTGGAGGAAAATAGCTCTTGCGTGGCCGGACGGCTGCATACATGGTCTGCCTAGTTATGGGCCCGTTATTAACCCACATATTTCTCTCTCTCTTTTCTTCTTCTTTCCCACTTCTTCTTCTTCCACCCACTACCACCTTGCACCGCTACCTCCTACAAACCACGTACCCAGTGCTCAGCTTGCTCGTGCAATCCATGGCAGCGGGGGAGGCGACGTCGACCATCTCAATAGCCGTTGCTGCGGCTAGCGAGCCGGCAGTGAGCGATCAGTGCCTTGAAGCACCACGTCCACTCCATAGAGGAACTCAGGAGCGACTGTCTGAGGCTCAATGAGTTGTTTTCTTCGGAGCTGCAACTCATTCTCCAGCGGCGACAAGTTCAGGTCCAGCCACTACAGCTTCCCCGCAGCACTACCTGTAATATCCTAGATATTTTATTTTATTAGTTCTCCATTTATGTTTGTGTTTGTCAGCCTAACAGGCCAATCCGAGGTCGAGCCAAGTCGACTCATGGTCCGGTGCGAGCTTGCGAGTTCGGGTAAGTAGGAATATGAATTTTGTAATTTCTTTTCTTGCGTAGATGAATTTATTTAATTATGTTGATGCATGTGCATGATTATTAAATTATGTCGCATATGAGTGTTTATGTGGAGCATGGGGTTAGAATGGGTTTAATTGAGTTTAGGCAGGTTAGCGGGTTTGGTTTCGACTTGAGCCGGATGCAGGGTTGCTAAGGGGTTTAGTGAAATTAGGGTTGAGGAGAGAGTATAAAACCCCATCCCTTTTGGCTTGCAGCTCCCCATTAGAGCCGCACAAGCCTTGAGAGAGGAGAGGAGCTGTCGAGCAGGAGCCAAGCCGCCCCTCCCCATCTCCCTCTCTTGGAGCTACCAAGCAAGCTAGCCGTCGAGCCAAGCCCTCCTCTTCTTCTTCCTTTCTCTCCCTCTCTTCCTCTCCCTTGGAAGCCAAGTCGTTGGCTTGAGGAGGAGCCGCCACCCCTCCTTTTCCTCTTCTTGGAGCCGTCGGCTTGAGGAGGAGCCGCCGCCCCCTTTTCCTTCCTTGGTGGAGCCAAGCCGCCACCTCTTATAGCCGGATTCGGAGGCCGTCGATCAGGATTTCTCCTCTAATCTCTCTTCCTATTTTTGGTGAGTGGATCTACCCTCCCTTTTTCTGAGGTTTCTTGTGTTTGGGTTTTCCTTGAGCCGTTCTTGAATTCGAGTTCTTGTGAACCATTTTTCCATCGATCTCTCAAATTCTCGTCGTTCTTTTAGGTTGCTGTGTTTGAGGAGGCCCGAAAACCCTTCCCTATGGGGCTCAGCAGCCCTAGGATGATCCCAGGGGTACTCGGCCAAGGTAGAGATGAGGATGCCCTCTAGGTGTTTGATAAAATGCTTAGAGAGGGTTTTTGTGTGTTCTTGAGACCTATGCCTTAAATCGCTTGTTAATTTAGGTTCTTATAAGCCAAAGCATGTCTTGCAATAAATTTGTGATTTTTTATATAATTAAGATTTTGATATTGATGCCATATGTGTTCTTGAGATGGGTTCTTGATCATGATTCTTAATACTTATTTAAAAATCTTGTTGATGCTTGTTAGACTTGTTTAATAAGTATGAAAGTTGTGAGATTTATCTCAAGTTTAGTATTCTATTTGATGACAATTAAGGACCTGATTTCTGTAAATTTCGAAGTTATTTTCATGATATGCTGAAAATTCAATGTTGCTGGAATTTCATGCTGAGATGATGAATCTGTGTTAATTTTGGAATACTTGTTGTGGCGTGCATGGTTTTCTAAACATAGCCATGTAATCTATCATTTTGACCAGAAAATATTGTTTGGAAATATAGGACACACTCTGGAGACCAGATTCGGGTTAGATACACCAATTTTTGGCTCAACAGTAAACTGAGAATAAAACCCTAAAACAAAACCCTAATTTTGGTGATGATAAATTTTAATTGCATAATTAAAATGCAATGGGCAGCATAATCTATTATGAACCAACAAATAAATGTTATGCATGAAATAAAACCTCACGGATTTACGACATTACGAGTCTACGAGTTGGGATCGGGCATTGGGTGTTGTGGAGTTTTCCCAATAGAGACATCCCTAGGACACCGTAGGAGACACTTGACTTAAGTCATGTTGTGCTATATCTTATTGAATGGTAGAGAGGCTCGGTTAGAAGTCGGATTGCAGGCTAGGCCCGGAAGGTTGGATGGGTAATTCCCAACCTGTGGAACAAGTTCGGATTGGCAAATCCCAATTCTTCATGTGTATCTTGTGGAACAAGTTCAGAAGGGCAATCCCGATTGTTCCCAAGATTCTATATTTAGAGGAATAAGTTTGGATGGGCAATTCCCGATTATTCCTACGTTATCTTTTTGGAACAAGTTCGGATGGGCAAATCCCGATTGTTCCTATGTGGCCTCATGGAATAAGTTCGGACGGACAAATCCCTATTATTCTCGAGTTGCTTTTAAGGAATAAGTTTGGACGGACAAATCCCGATTATTCCTGTGATATCTTAAAGGGGCAAGTTCGGACGGGTGAATCCCGATTATTCCTTCGCGTCTCGTGGAGCAAGTACGGATGGGCCAATCCTGATTGCTCTCGAATTTCTTTATATGAGGATTAGTTCGAATGGGCCAATCCCGATTATCCTAGTATGTTTGTTGCCTTAGGGCATGAGAGACTTAGGCCTATTGTACTTCATCGATGGGGTGTTGGATGCCTTCGGGCATGTGGTGGCCAGATGGCCTTTTAGCTAGTCACTCCCTTGTGACTGTTCCTACTTGAGTCAGGAGTTTTGCTTTATGCTTCATATATCTATTTGGTTTTTCATGGGGGTTGGTAGAATCGCTCACTGAGTTATTTGAAATCACCTGTTGTCGTTATTTTTGTTTTGCAGAGTCTAACCGATGAGATGGGCTGGAGCACTTGGCGCGGTTGGAGGGCAGATGAGCTAATTGTTCTCATAGCAGTCATAGTTGGGGGTCGTAGTCGAGTCTGTAGTTGTTTTTCATGCACTTGTGATTTGGTGTTTTGGAGTTGTAGTCCCTGGGAGACACTCATATTTTTTATTCGGTTTTTATTTCTTAAAAGAACTGTCGCTCTTTGATTCGTTTTTTTTTTCCACACTTGAATTTTTGATAAAAACTTTATTATTAAATGTAATCTGTTTTGGTTTCTCTTTTTTAATAAAAACTATTTATTTCTTCTGTTATCTTTTTATGTGTTAGCATGTGCATTAGTTAGGCTGCGGGGTATAGGCACGTATACCCTGGCCGGTCACGTGACCCTGAGTTGGGGCGTGACAATGTGGTATCAGTGCATGTCAGTATACGGTAGGATTGTGTTATGAGATCAATGGGCTAAGTGTGCACCTCAGCGTGACTTGTTGTTAAATTTGCAAAATGTTAGGGTGAATTAAATTGTCTAATCATGATATTTTTTTTCTGGTAATTCCATATTAATGGAGACCTTCGATGCTGCGAGGAGCAGTAGTGACAGCAACTCTACTAAGTGTCGAGGTCAGGGCCGAGATCGCGAGAGACCGCCGTAGGCCCGAGAGGAGATGGGACAGGATCCCATGGTTGTGGAGTTGCACGCTAGAGTGGCTGAGCTTACTGAGGCGCTCCGCACGGAGCAGGGGCTAAGGCAGCAGCCACGACCAATATCGGCAGCACCCGTAGTACCAGAGGTGGTCCAACCAGTAGCACCGGCGGTCAGAGCCCCCAGAGCACCTTCATATGTAGATTTTGTTGCATTCAGGGCACCATAGTATACATGGACAAATCAGCGGGTGGTGGTCGCCAGTTTCCTAGGAGACTACTTTGAGCTGTGCAGGGAGCTTGGTTGTTCATTTGAGACGACCACCTGACTGATCGGGTTACAGCTAAGAGGACCAGCCAAGGATTGGCTCCACACCTGCAGGGATCGCAGAGTAGCAGACGCACCTCCCCCCTACCTAGGAGGAGTTTAGAGCTGCTATGGTGGAGAAGTACCTGCCACTGAGCGTCCGGGACAAGCGGGCGAAGGAATTCGAGCTACTGCGCCAGACCGATAGTATGTCAGTGACAGACTATGAGATGGAGTTCATACGACTCTCGAAGTACCATCCCACCTTGATAGCCACAGAGATCGCCAGGGTCAAGAGGTTTATCGATGGGTTGAGGTCGCAGATCGCTAAACTGATCCATTACACGGAGGGCACTTCCTTTGTTCGGGTTGTAGATGAGGCACTCCGAAAGGATTTGCTGGTACCGACAGACATGCATTATGGACCATAAAAGAAAAAGTTTCAGCTCCATCACTCGAGGGGTCAGCCAACTCACTCTGAGGGTACTCTCAAGACAGAGGATCCACAGCAGGCGGAGGTCATAACAGTTCCAGAGACCACATGGGTTCAGGGCCAGGGACGTCATCTGGAGGTTCGCAACAGAGGCCTGGGCTATATCAGTGTAACCGATGTCACAAGAAGCATCGGGAGCTTGTTGGGGACGTTCAGAGGTATGTTTTAGCTGTGGGCAGACTGGGCACTATAGAAAAGATTGTCCTGGCAAGGGTAGTCAGCAGCCTGATCAGACCAGAGGAAAGGCACCAATGTTAGTGGGTTCTGTGACTCAGTGGAGTCAGACTCGGGGTGGAGGCCAACGAGCTGGTGGTTCAGAGAGGTTCGCTGCACGGGTGTTTACAATGAACCAAGACGGCGCAGGGGTGTCCAGGGCAGTAGTGTCAGATAACCTTGTTGTTGGTTCTGGAGTTGCATATGTCTTGTATCTGCTTTGTATCTGCTTTGTTTGCTGCTAAGTTGGTAGGGAAGCCCTCTGTTCTTGAGTTGCCTCTTGTAGTATCTACGCCTATGGGCATTTCTAGGCTGGCAGAGATAGTCTTTCGGGGCTGCGAGGTGGTCATTTGTGGGCACGTGTTGATGGCCGAATTGACACCCCTACTGATGCTGGAGCTTGATGTAATTTTGGGCATGGACTGGTTGGCGGATCATTTCTCTTCAGTGGATTCAGGGCTAAGACTGTAACCTTTAGTAAGCCCGGATTACCCCAATTTTTCTTCCAGGGTGAGGGAAGGGGGGATTTGTTGGTAGCCATCTCGGCTCTCAAGGCCCGAAAGCTACTTCTGGGTGGATGTCAGTCCTTCTTGGCTTTTGTATCGATGGCAGAGGGAGGCGGAGATGTGACTAGAGATATCGAGAGGACGCCCGTGGTATGCGGGTTCTCTAATGTCTTTTCGAAGGAGTTGCCAGGGTTGCCTCCAGAGAGAGAGATTGAGTTCTACATTGATTTGTAGCCTAGTGTGAAGCCGATATCCATTCCGCCATACCGGATGGCACCAGCTGAGTTGAGGGAGTTGAAATCCCAGTTGCATGAGCTGCTTGAGATGGGCTTCATTCGCCCAAGTATTTCTCCTTGGGGTGATCCAGTGCTCTTTGTGAAAATGAAGGATGGATCCATGAGGATGTGCACTGATTACCGGCAGATTAACAAGGTAGCGGTGAAGAACCGATACTCGCTACCCAGGATCGATTATTTATTTGATCAGCTTTAGGGGGCTCAGTGGTTCTCCAAGATTGACCTGCAGTCAAGGTATCATCAGCTGAGGATCTGGGATAGTGATGTCCCTAAAACTACTTTCAGGTCGAGGTATGGGCACTTTGAGTTCCTAGTCATGTCCTTCGAGCTGACTAATGCACCTGCAACATTTACGGACCTGATGAACCGAGTGTTCATGGAATACTTGGATAAATTTATGATAGTGCTGATCGATTGATGATATTTTGATATATTCCAAGAGCAGAGATGAGCATGCTGAGCACTTGTAGATGGTTCTAGAGACTCTCCGGGAGCACCGCTTGTATGCCAAACTCTCCAAGTGCGAGTTTTGGCTGGAGAGTGTGGGGTTTCTTAGCCATGTGGTGTCCAGGGAATGGGTAAAGGTGGACCCCGCAAAGATAGAAGCAATTCAGAATTGGAAGAGGCCGACTAATGTCTCAGAGATTCGTAGTTTCCTGGGGTTGGCAGGTTGTTACAGAAAGTTCGTGAAGAATTTCTTCAGGATTGCAGCGCCGTTGACCTGCCTGACTCAGAAGAAGGTCAAGTTCGAAAGAGACAGTAAGTGCGATGAGAGCTTTTTGAAGTCGAAGGACCGCTTGACGTCGGCACCAGTTCTAGCAATACCCTCGAGCTCGGGAGGATTTGTTGTTTATTGTGATGCCTCCCGGGTCGGCTTGGGTTGTGGGTTGATGTAGAATGGCAGGGTGATAGCTTATGCCTCTCAGCAGTTGTCCACGAGAAGAATTATCCGACTCATGATCTTGAGCTAGCAGTAGTGGTGTTCGCATTGAATATGTGGTGTCACTACCTTTATGGCGAGGCTTGGGAGATATACACTGATCATAAGAGCCTCCATTATTTGCTCACCCAGAAGGAGTTGAACCTGAGGCAGAGAAGATGACTTGAGCTCTTGAAAGACTATGATTGCACGATCATGTACCATCTAGGAAAGGCTAATGTGGTGGTTGATGCTTTGAGTAGGAAGTCTATGGGCAGTCTAGCGCATTTGGCAGTAAAGAGGAGGCCGTTGGCTCAGGATTTGGTCATGAGTTTGGATGATGGGGCAGTCTTGTTAGAGTCAGCTTCTGGTGCACTAGTGGCTCACCTGAGGGTGCAGTCAACGTTGGTTGACATGCTGTGGGCGGTGCAGGAGGAGGATGCTTTCGGTGCACTCACTAAGGACCTGGCTAGGAGAGGCGATGTCGATAATGGTTTTGGTATTGATTCAGAGGGTATTCTAAGGTTTAAGAATAGGATAGTGGTGCCAGATATGACCGAGGTTCGCAGGTAGGTACAAGAGATGGCTCACCGATCCACATACACTATGCATCCGGGAGCCACAAAGATGTACCAAGATCTAACACAGAATTATTAGTGGAAAGACATGAAAAGAGAGGTGGCCGAGTTCGTGACTAAGTGCTTGGTGTGTCAGCAGGTTAAGGCTGAACACTTAAAGCCGACAGGGTTGCTCCAGAACCTACAAGTACTAGAGTGAAAATGGGAGAAGATAACGATGGATTTTGTGACGGGATTGCCAAAGTCTAGGAAGGGCAATGATTCTATCTGGGTAGTGGTGGATCGCCTAGTCAAGACGTCGCATTTCATACCGGTCAGGATGACCTTTTCAGCCGAGCAGTATGAGAGGTTATTCTTGGATCAGATCATCGCTTATCATGGTGTTCCTGTTATGATCATCTCAGATCGGGGTACCCAGTTCACGACTCAATTTTAGCAGTCTTTCCAGGAGGCATTGGGCACTCAGGTTCAGTTGAGCACTGCATTTCACTCTCAGATAGATGGTCAGACGGAGCGGACCATTCAGACATTGGAGGATATGCTGAGAGCATGTGTTCTAGATTTGGAAGGTAGTTGGGAGAGGCACTTACCCCTGATTGAGTTTGCCTACAATAATATCTATCACAGCAGCATCGTGATGGCCCCATTTGGGGTATTGTATGGGCGGAGATGCAGGTCGCCTATAGGTTGGTTTGAGGCAGGGGATTCCCTTATGATGGGACCTGACTTCGTTGAGGAGGCAGTAGAAAAGGTGAAGCTAATCAGGGAAAGGTTGTTGGCAGCTCAGAGTCGTCAAAAGATGTATGTGGATGGAGAGGCTAGGGAGGTAGAGTTTGCTGAGGGGGAGATGGTGTTCCCCAAGGTGTCCCCTATGAAAGAGGTGGTGAGGTTTGGTAAAAGAGGGAAGCTAAGCCCTAAGTTCATCGGGTCGTTCCCTTTTCTCAGGCATAGGGGAACTGTGGCATATGAGTTGGCCTTACCTCCTAGTATGGACCGGGTGCATCCAATGTTCCATGTATCTATGCTGAAGAAGTATGTTCAAGACGAGTCCCATGTGATTGAGCCTACCGGAGTAGAGGTGGATTCAACAGTCTCATATTAGGAGCGACCAGTTGAGGTGCTAGACCGACAGATCAGAAAATTGAGGTCCAAGGAGATTCCCTTGGTTAAGGTCTGGTGGGAGCACCATTCCGGGCAGGAAACCACTTGGGAGGTGGAGCAAGATATGAGGGAGCGTTATCCTTCATTGTTTGATGACCTGGTGAGTCTTTAAGTTTCTTTTTCTGAAATTCGAGGCAGGATTGTAATATCCTAGATATTTTATTTTGTTACTTCTCCATTTATGTTTGTGTTTGTTAGCCTAGCGGGCTAGTCCGAGGTCGAGCCGAGTCGACTCATGGTCCGGTGCGAGCTTGCGAGCTCGGGTAAGTAGGAAATGAATTTTGTAATATCTTTTCTTGCGTAGATGAATTTATTTAATTATGTTGATGCATGTGCATGATTATTAAATTATGTCACATATGGGTGTTTATGTGGAGCATGGGGTTAGAATGAGTTTAATTAAATTTAGTCGGGTTAGCGGGTTTGATTTCGGCTTAAGGCAGATGCGGGTTTGCTAAGGGGTTTAGTGAAGTTAGGGTTGAGGAGACAGTATAAAAACCACTCCCCTTTGGCTTGCGACTCCCCATTGGAGCCGCACAAGCCTTGAGAGAGGAGAGGAGCCACCGAGCAAGAGCCAAGCCGCCCTTCCCCATCTCCCTCTCTTGGAGCCGCCAAGCAAGCCAGCCGCCGAGCCAAGCCCTCCTCTTCTTCTTCCATTCTCTCCCTCTCTTCCTCTCCCTTGGAAGCCAAGCCATTGACTTGAGGAGGAGCCATCACCCTTCCTTTTCCTCTTCTTAGAGCCGTCGGCTTGAGGAGGAGCCACCGCCCCCTTTTCCCCCTTGGTGGAGCCAAGCCGCCACCTCTTCGAGCTGGATTCGGAGGCCATCGATCTGGATTACTCCTGTAATCTCTCTTCCTATTTATGGTGAGTTGATCTACCCTCCCCTTTTCCGAGATTTCTTGTGTTTGGGCTTTCTTTGAGTCATTCCTGAATTCTGATTCTTGTGAATCATTTTTCAGTCGATCTCTCGAATTCTCGTCATTCTTTTTGGTTGCCATGTTTGTGGAGGCCCGAAAACCTTTCCCCATGGGGCTAGGCAGCCCTAGGATGATCCTAGGGATGCTTGATCATGATGCCATATGTGTTCTTGAGATGGGTTCTTGATCATGATGCTTAATTCTTGTTTAAAGATGTTGTTGATGCTTGTTAGGGTTGTTTAATGAGTATGAAAGTTGTGAGATTTATCTCAAGTTTAGTATTCTTTTTTATGACAATTAAGGACCTAATTTCTGTAAATTTCGGAGTTATTTTCATGATATGCTAAAAATTCAATGTTGCTGGAATTTCATGCTGAGATGATGAATCTGTGTCGATTTTGGAATACTTGTTGTGGCATGTATAGTTTTCTAAAAATAGCCATGTAACATATCTTTTTGACCAGAAAATATAGTTTGGATACATAGGACACACTCTGGAGACCGGATTCGG
This sequence comes from Canna indica, assembly GCA_034359265.1. NCBI lineage: Eukaryota > Viridiplantae > Streptophyta > Magnoliopsida > Zingiberales > Cannaceae > Canna > Canna indica. The sequence continues at coordinate 51,383,757 of CP136891.1, read as the reverse complement.
GTTAGATATATCAGTTTTGGGCTCAACAGTAAACTGAGAATAAAACCCTAAAATAAAACCCTAAAATAAAACCCTAATTTTGGTGATGATAAATTTTAATTGCATAATCAAAATTCAATGGCAGCATAATTTATTATGAACCAACACATAAATATTATGCATAAAATAAAACATCATGGGTTTATGACATTACGGATCTAGGAGTTGGGATCGGCATTAGATTTGTGGAGTTTTCCCAATAGAGACATGCCTAAGACACTGTAGGAGACACTTGACTTAGGTCATGTTGTGTCATATCTTATTGAATGGCGGAGAGCCTCGGTTAGGAGCCGGATTGCGGGCTATGCCCAGAAGGTTGGATGGCTAATTCCCAACCTATGGAACAAGTTTGGATGGGCAAATCTTGATTGTTCCTGCGTATCTTGTGGAACAAGTTCGGACAGGCAAATCCCGATTGTTCCAAGATTCTATATTTAAAGAAATAAGTCCGGATGGGCGATTCCCAATTAGTCCTATGTTATCTTTTTTGAACAAGTTCCGATGGGCAAATCCCGATTGTTCCTGTGTGGCCTCGTGGAATAAGTTCGGACGGGCACATCCCAATTATTCCCGAGTTGCTTTTAAGGAATAAGTTCGGACGGGCAAATCTCGATTATTCCTGTGATATCTTAAAGGGGCAAGTTCGGACAAGCAAATCTCGATTGTTCCTTCGCATCTCATGGAGCAAGTTCGGATGGGCCAATCCTGATTGCTCTCGAGTTTCTTTATTAGGATAAGTTCGGATGGGCCAATCCTGATTATCCTAGTATGTTTGTTGCCTTAGGGCATGAGAGGCTTAGGCCTATTGTACTTCACCGATGGGGTGTTGGATGCCTTCGGGCATGTGGTGGCCAGATGGCTTGTTAGCTAGTCACTCCCTTATGACTATTCCTACTTGAGTCAAGAGTTTTTCTTTATGCTTCATATCTCTGTTTGGTTTTTCGTGAGGGTTGGTAGAACCGCTTACTGAGTTCTTTAAACTCACCCATTGTCGTTGTTTTTGTTTGCAGAGCCTTACCGGTGAGGTGGGCTGGAGCACTTGGTGCGGTTGGAGGGCAGAGGAGCTACATTGATCTCATAGCAGTCCTAGTTAGGGGTCGTAGTCTAGTATGTAGTAGTTTTGTCATGCACTTGTGATTTGGTGTTTTGGAGTTGTAGTCCCGTGGGGACATTCATGTCTTTTATTCAGTTTTTATTTGTTAAAAGAACTGTCGCTCTTTGATTCATTTTCTTTCTGCACTTGAACTTTTGATAAAAACTTTACTATTAAATGTAATCTGTTTTGGTTTCTCTTTTATAATAAAAACTATTTATTTCTTCTGCTATCTTTTTATGTGTTGGCATATGCATGAGTTAGGCTGCAGGGTATAGGCACGTATACCCTGGCTGGTCACGTGACTCTGAGTTGGGGCGTGACACTACCGCTCGTGCTCGACCCGTCATCCTTGCAAGCATCACCGCCTCCTCTCCCTCGTCTGTCGTCGCTGGTCGACCCGATCGCCATCGCCACCATCTCGGACATCTTCAACTTGCCCAAGGAGCACTCATCATCAGAGACTTGGCTGGCAAGCAAAATATTGGTCTTCCTCTTCTGTGAGGGAGCTGGGAGTGAGGGAGAGGAGGAAGTCGGAGATGATGGACTTTTGTGCATGGGTGAAGGCTCTATACCACTAGTACGAGAACAGAGCAAGCGGAAGCCATCAAGGAAGAAAAGTACTACGAGAGCAGAGCAATTCAAATGTATTGGATTTATATGAATAGTTAGAGATGGATGAAGGAGAATGGGAAGGCAACTGGGTATATATAGCTGAGCAGCGAAGAAGATGAAGTGGAGTATTGATCCGCACTCATGACTCAACCAACGCTCTGTTACCTTTTTTGACTCGCACATGAGTCATCAACGGTTCAGATCTCATCCAGCAACTGTAGGACCCACTAAAACACTAATTTATAGCCATTCAAATAGGTAAACTGAAATGCCCATTTGGCATCCTCCCCACTTCTCCGCCCTCTTTCCCTCCCGCACTACACTCCTCCGCTTCATTCCTTCTCCATCCTCATGGCCGCTACCACGGCGCCGGCGTCGGAGAGTAGTAGGCGCAGTAATGTATCATCGACTCTACCTTACATGCGAGCGGTGGCGGGGTCCCTAGGCGGAGTCATGGAGGCATGCTGCCTCCAGCCCATCGATGTGATCAAGATGCGGGTCCAGCGGCACGATGGCAGTGCAAATGGAGGGGGTGGCGCGCTCTATAAGAGCCTCACCCCTTTCGTCACCCACCTAACCCTCAAGTACGCCCTCCGCATGTGCTCCAATGCAGCCCTCCAATCCGCCTTAAACGATGCTTCCACCGGAGAATTAGAGATCTCTCCCACCGAGGGAGGATCGCCGCCCCTGCCTCCTCCAACCGAGCCTTCTTCGGCAACCTCTGGCAGGTAGACTTCTCCTGGTACAACCTCTGCCTCTCCACCGACCAACCTCCTCCTACAAGCCTTCGGATCGATGTCTTCTCCCGCAAGTGGCTAGGCCATCGCCACCACTCCTGGCGGCATGGAGTGCCACGCCCTCACCCTCCATTCCACACTCGCCCACCGTGGCCACCAAGTGCATGTCTTCACCTCCGCGGAGCTGCACAGTAAGTCATCTGCGATGAGATGGAGCAGGGAGAGGAGATTAAGTATAGAAGAAGAATAAGGAAGAGGAGTAAGAGGTGGCAGCAATGGAAAGAAGAAAATGTAAGGTAGATTATTAATGGGTCCAATTTTTAATAATAGAACCCTAGGCTACCTATGAAATCGTTAGACCACGCAAACGACATTTTCCTCCAGGTCAGCTAAGTTGAGGTTGTGCTTGACGATTTGGTAGATAGCATAAACAAATGTAAAAGTTATGCATTTACAAGCGAATTTTGAAAACGCGAGTATATTGGCCTAAGGTTTTCTTCCTTGGTCTTCATCTCGGTTTTGATGATAACAAACATGTAACTAATGTTTCATTGAGAAATCTTTCAGGTTCCAAGTCGGTTAGCGCATGACATCCCCGATCGAAAAAATTGGAGAAATCGAAGAAATCGGCAAGGACACTCATCGACGATCGAGATTCTTCGGAAAGTTAAAGTTTAGGTCTAGGTTGTCTAGCATGTGTTGTAAATCCTCATGATGATGCATAAGAACCCAAAAACCAAACCTGAACTCCAAAACATGAAAAACCAGCAAATTAGAAAATGACCCTGTAATTCACTAAGCCTAGGGAGCTCCTTGGAGAGCTATATGACCTAGACATTTTCTTGACACAAAAAATGCCGTTAATTGTTCCAAACACGACCACCAAGGAATGTATTTTTAAGGAATTTTTGGAAGCGTTTAGCATTCCTTGGGCAAAGTTATTTAACTTAAAATTAGTAAATGTTATATAAGATGACTTAGCAAAGACCAAACCTAGAAACGAGAAAACGAGCAGAAAAATTAGCAAACTGGGGTGATTTTCCAATTTTGGTCGATCGGTCAGTCGATCGAATGGCACCCGAAATGGGCAGAAGCCATTCGATCGACCGACGGTCGACCGGACTTGCGACCAGACGGTGGAAACGACTAGTTTCCTAGCCGTTGAGTTGGGTGTTTCATGCCAACTCTCCATGGCTTATAAATAGAAACCTTAGCAAGTGTTCCACCCTTTATCCAAGCTTCTATTGAGCCATTCTTGATCATCTCAAAGCTTTTCTTGAGCCATCCCTTTGATAACCCTAGTTTCCATGATACATCCTTGATTTTGCCTTCAAGCTTTGAACGATTCATCATTGAGGCATCAAGAGGAACTATGACTCGTGTTTGGAGCTAAGTATTTGTTGTATTATTTATATGCTCTATTATTTGTGTATTTTTGTGATTTATTTTATTGTATTAGAGCTTGTAATTAGGTCTTGAAATTGGGTGGTAACCTTGGTGTTTGAGGTTTAAATCCACCATTGTAAACTTAGTTTACTAGGATTAGTTGAGTTGTCCCTTAGGTTGAGGTGGGAGAGTGCTCTCGGTAGGAAGGCGGGATACTTCCGGGTGTACAAGTGCCTTCGGTTTGAGAGCGGATACTTTCTGGTGTAAAGTCCTATTTGTAAGGGAAACGATATAATCTAGTAAACCTGGTTTGGAAATCCTAAGTAGGGTGCTTAGGTAGTGGAGTAGGCATTGGGGCCAAACCACCATAAATTATTGTATTAGCATTGATATTTTGTTTATATTAATTGTTTTATCATTTATCGCTTCCGCATTTAGTCATTCAATCATGAATTGCCTAAGTAATCTAAGAAACGTTTAAAATCAAAATTTAGGCGATAAGATTTAGTTAACATACTCTTCACCCCCCCTCTAGTGTGGTCATTTCACCAACAGAGTAGAACAAAGAATTTCTGCAAACTTTGTGATTTTTTAGTCTATTTTTCCTAAATTATTTTAATTGTTTTTATCCCTCTGTATTCTACCAGAATAGTGGAATAAATGTTATAGGAGTTTGGAAGGGTTTCTAACCGCTCCAAATCACTTTCCTTTCTTCTAAAATTGAAAATCAAATATGAAATAATTAATCTCTCTATTCTCCATTCCTCCCTATCCCTCTCTATTCCACAAACCAAACAAAACATAAATTTAGTACATGATAATACTGCCAAAATAGGGTATTCCAACATTTTAAGTCCTCTAAATTCTATTATCTTTTTAAGCCCCAGTAATCTCTAGAAAGATGCTTGTAATATCCTAGATATTTAATTATATTATTTTCCTTTATGGTTGTGTTTGCCAGCCTAGCGGACTAGATCGAGGTCGAGCCGAGTCGACTCATGGTCCGGTGCGAGCCTACGAGCTCGGGTAAGTAGGATTATGAATATGAAAATTTTTCTTGAGTAATTAAATTTATTTAATTTTATGTTGTGTATGCATAATTGTTTATCTTATTTGGTTGCTTATAGTTTATTATGGGATTAGAATGAGATTGTTTAAGTTAGCGGGTTCAGGTTCGGCTTGAGGCGGATGCGGATTTGATAAAGGGCTAGTGGAGTTAGGGTTGAGGAGTGAGTATAAAACCCCCTCCCCTTGGCTTGCGACTCCCCATTGGAGCAACACAAGCATTAGAAGAAGGGAGCAGCCGCCAGCCGCAGGAGCCGCCAGCCGCCCCCTTCCTCTCTCCCTCTCCCTTGCGAGCCGCCACCCTCAAGCCCAACCGCCGAGCTTCTTCCCTTTGTCTCCTTCTTCCTTCTCTTTGGGGCCGAGCCGAGAGGAGCTAGCCAGCCGCCAAGCCCCAGCCAGCCCCTCTCTCTCTTCCCCTCTCCCTCTCCTCAAGCCGGCGGCTTGAGGTGAGCTGCCGCCCCCTCTCTTTCCCCTTCTTGAGTCTATAATACCTGGGGTTTCCTGATATAAAAATTTTCGTGGTGCAGCCCATCTAGTCGGGAGCTTGCCGGACCAAGTCGCGAGATCGCCTCAAATAGCAGGTATAATTAATTTAAGTTATAGCCTAATGGTTGGTTTTGGGTGAATGAGTATGTTGGTTGACTCAAGTTGGGGTGAGTGGGGCTCGCGGTTCGAGTCGGGAATTGACCCGGGTTAGGTGGAGTCGTATGAGGGGGTTTTAAGTTATTGGTTAGGGTTAAATTAGTCAAGTGATGAGGGAATAAAACCCCTCATCTTAGTAGCCGTGCGACTCCAAGAAGGAGCTGCACGCAGCCCAAGGAAGGGAGGGAGATCGATGCCGAGCAAGCGTCGACGTCGGGATCTCAGAGTTCGTCTTCTTTGATCTTGTCTTTTGATCCAATCGAGGTGAGTGGTTAGAGTGGTTTTGAAAGGGAGGCGGGTGGTCAGCCCTATGAGTTTTGAAATTGGATTTACTTTCGCGAGTTCATGCCAATCGACGTGTTTCCTTGTGTAGAATTTCAATTGATGTATATACCTGTGATCTTATATTTTAAAGCATGTCTATTTTGCATTTTTGTGGGCTGCCAAGTAGAGGAAATAGGGGAAAGGTCATGCCAAAAATTTTCCCAAATTTTCTCGCTCTCTTCGCAGCTCGTAGATCGCTTAATGTTTATGATATGTTAGATCTATGGATTCACATTTGTGTTATTGTCACAACCTTGCCCATTCAACCTTGAGGACTCGGCCAAACAGGGGTTTACCTTGCTCAAGTCGGCCGAGAAAGGGCATGAGTGGAAGTTGTGGACTGCTCGAATTCAAATGCATGGTTCCGAGTTATGTTTCTTGTTAAACATTAGATCCGTAGACCGATGCATGTGAACTATTGATGAATTTCCAGCCCCTTTCCACCTAAAAGGCTCGGCCGAGCAAGGGTAAGGGAGGAAACCGAATGATTTTATTTAGTTGTTCATACGTTCTTGTTTGATGTTAATTCATATTCATGCTATGAGATTTCTCGCTTGTCATATAAATTGCTTGGTGATAGATCTATATTATCATATTAAGGAAATGTTCTTACCATTGCATACATGGAGATGATTGTTATGGCATATAATGCTAAGGAAAGGTTTTATAAATTCTCAGATACCATGCCTAATTGTTGTTCTATTTATTGCATGTTCCTTATCATTTAATTTATTGAAATTTATCCTCTTATATTCAGCTGGTACATGAAAATTGATGCTCCTGTTATATTTGGTAAGTGGTATTATTAATGGTAGGCCGTGTACGCAACTACTTTCGGTACATTCTAACAACATTAGAAAGGAAGGTCGTGGTACCTTGTTGTGTCACTCAACTTAGAAACAAGTATAGTTGCTAGGTTCTACACCTAGGGATAGTCAACGAATTTCAACATCCAAATAAGGTGACCCAAGGGGGTAGGGTCGGATATGGGCAATGCCCGAAAAGCAAAACACGAGAAAATATGCACAACCTAATTTCGGTTGTGGTTGAGATGGTCTACTGAGCAGTGTCATTAGCCGAGCGGCTACCACACTACTCAGCGGGCCCGCTAGGTGCTAGACCCAAGTGGTGGAGGGTCTTGAGATTTCATCAGCGGGCCACGCTAATGGTAGACCCGAGTTGGGTGGGACTAGCTATCCCTAACCCGGAGGATTTTTGAGACTAGTGGCCAGCCTAGTCGATGGATCCGAGTTATGAAAGCTCATAATTGAGAAGCCCTTATGGGCTGGTTTTGGGTAGGCCGACCGGCCTGGTTAAGTAGAGGGAAGAACACAACCTTCCATATTTAGTTTAGGCCATTGGTGGCCGAGCTAGGGAAGTGGATAAGGGCCCAAGAGGCCGGTTCATCCATTCTTCTATCTTGGCAACTGAATAACTTATGTGATGTGATCTTACTCTTAATTCCTTAAATATGTTATTGCCGATGTTTTAAGTGGAGGTTCGAAAGAACCGCTCCCTGAGTTCCTCGTGAACTCACGATTTCCTTTATTGTTGTTTTGAAGAGATCGGCCAGTAAGGTACGGCTTGGTGGCATGGCGCGCAAGAGAGCAGGTGTGGGTGCAGATCTCATAGCAGGCAGTTGCTAGTCGTAATCGTGTCTAATAGAGTTTGGTGTATGCACTTTGTTATTTCTTTAAAAACTTTTAGATGTTTTATTCGGAAAACCTTGGGATGTTATTTTAAAACTTATGATGATTTAGAACTTGATTGATTAAACTAGTTTCGAAACAGTTAATAAAGTTGGTATACTTGCTTTTGTTTTCGACTTGATGTTATTCTAGTTATTGTTCTATGAATTGTTGGTCAGTGCATAGGGTAGGCTTCGGGGTACTGACTCGTACCTTGGCCGGTCACGCGTACCCCTGAGTCGGGGCGTGACAAGTTGAGCCGTCATCTTTGAAGCCGGATTTGAAGCCACCATCCGGGATTTCTTCTAATCATCCTTCCAAATTGGGTGAGTGGTTTTACCCTACTTCTTTCGGATTTCGTCGAATTTCTTGAAAGCCGTTCTTGGAGGCTTGATATTCTTAATTCGTTTTCGATGATCTCTCAGATTCTTGTCGTTCTTTTTGTGTATCATGCTTGAGGAGGCTCTAAACCCTCCCCTGTGGAGCTCGACAGCCCTAGGATGTTCCTAGGGGTGCTCGGCCAAGGAAGAATCACGGGTGCCCTCAAGGTGTTCGGTGAAATGCCCAAGTGAGCGATCTTGTTTACTTTGAAGTATAAAAATTGAATTGTTTGCCTAATTAGGTTCTTAAATTGTGGTTGCATGCCTTATATTTAAATCTGTAATTTTTGAAATTTAATCATGTTTATAAAAATGTGATTTTGATTTTAAAGCCATGGGTGTGCTTAATATGGGTTCTTGATCATTAAGTTGGGATCTTGTTTAAATACTATCTTGATGCTTGTTAATCTTGGTTAAACAAAAATGATTTAATTCTTGTGAATTTTGTCTCCATGATATAATTATGTTGTGTTGATAATTAAGGAATTTAATTCTCTAATTTTCGGATTAAATCATCTCTAATGTGCTGAACTTCAATTAGGCTGAAAACTGCATGTTGAATTATTTGTTTTAGGGCTGATTTTGAAATTCTGTTTGTAATGAGCATAGTTTGCTGAACATAGTCATGTAACCTATCGTTTCGACCAGAAAATATAGTTTGGAAACACAAGACACACTCTGAGGGCCAGATTCGGATTGGGTACATCAGTTTCGGGCAGAACACTAAGCTAACACAAAACCCTAATTGTAGTGAACTAAATTTTAATTGCATAATTATAATTGAGCAAAAAGGGTCAGGATAATCTGTTATGAACCAGCATCAGAAGTTTATGCATGAAATAAAATCACACGTATTTATGTCATTACAGGTCTAGGAGTTGGGGTCAGGTATTAGGATGTTGAGACACTTTCCAATAGGAACACCCCTAGGACATTGTAGGAGATTCTTGACGTGAGTCATGGTGTGCCATATCTTTATAAATGGCGGAGAGGCTCGTTGAGGAGCCAGATTACGGGCTAGGCCCGGGAGGTTGGCTTGCTAATTACTAACTCGTGGGACAAGTTCGGAGGGCCTTTCCCAATTATTTTGATTTTGCCTCATGGGATAAGTTCAGAGGGCCTACCCGATTATCCCCGAGGTGGTTTTAAGGAATAAGTTCGGAGGGTCTACCCGATTATTCCTGTGATATCCTAAAGAGGTAATTTCGGAGGACCTACCCGATTACCCCTGTGATATCTTAAAGGGACAAGTTCGGAGTGGTGAATCCCGATTGTCCCTATGCGTCTCATGGAGCAAGTTCGGATGGCCTTTCCGATTGCTCCCGATTGTCCCTATGCATCTCTAAGGGAAAGGGAAGGAAAGGAAAGAGAAAAATTAACATTGTTTGGATGTACTTTGTAAAGGGAAAGAAGAAGAATGAAGGAGAATGAGAAAATCTTTTATTTGATAGACAATTACATTTTTTTATTTTTGTGTTATATATATGTTTTTTTTTTTGCCATTTCTATCCCTATAGATATTAGGATTCTTTTTTGATCGTTTATAAATATTAGGATTAGGCAGAAGACACTATGAAGAGAAAAAATTAAGAATGAGAGAATTTTGTTTTTTCCTTTGTATTCAGTATAGATGAGAAGAGGCTACTAGAGTTTAATAAAACCTTATATATGTATTAAATCAATATGGGTAATTTTATAAATTTATTTTGAATGATTTTTTATAAAATTTCTTCACCTCCATTCAATCCCAAATCGGGGTTGAAATAAAATTAGGGTTTAGAGGGGAACCAAGATAAATAATTCCTCCCGATTCTTTTTTCCTTCATTAAAATTAGAAAATCAAACAAGGGAAAAAAAGAATTCCCTACTCTTTTCCTCCTTTAATCTCAAACCAAACAGGGTGTGCTAGTAAACTTTGGTCAAATGATTTTCATAGATTGAGTTATATTTTCAATTTAAGATTTAAATGAAAATTAATATAAAAACTGAGTTACAATGGTCAAGTCATGTAAGGTTGGTTGGTTTTCATGTAAAAACCTATATGCATACCAAATTTGAGATTGAGTTGAGTTGGGTTTATGGGAAAAAGAATTGTTTTGGATTGTGTCAGATTGTAGATTTGTAATATGAAAACCAGATCAAGAAACAACTTGAACCCAAACTTCAAATAAATAAAAGTTAGCTTTGGAACTTAGCTTTGGGTCTCTTTTCCCCACCCTACTATATGATAAAGTCATCATATGCTCTAAAATTTGATCTAGGTCCCACTATTGACAACCAACATAGTGACTGATTCTTGTGGGGCCCTATTGCAGATCAAGCTGACATATGACAATTAGGATCGACAACGGATCAGATATGGTGCGAATATTAAATTATTCGTATTCGCACATTCGTATCTGCAACGTATCCGCTACGGATGTGAATATGAATATTCATATCTGCACCGCTTCAAATGCGGATATCCGCATCGCATCTGTATCCGCACCGTATTTAATAAAAAAATATTAAAATAATATATTTAATTAAAAAATCAATAAATTACCAATTCATTAATCCAAAATAAATATATAATATACTTCAAAATTTATTTTGACATGAAATTACCATAGAGCTCTTATATATATTAATAACTTATATGGGTAAAATAGTAATTCAAATACGCGGATAGGCGGTGCGGATCCACAGTCATATCTGTATCCGCACCGTATCCGCACGGATATAAATTTTCTAAATTCATATCGATATTCATATTCATTTTCACTTGCGGATATGGATCGGATACGGTGCAGATACGATTTTTAGTTAGCGAATACGAATAAAATTGCCATCTCTAATGACAATCCTTAAGAAGAAGGCCCGGTTCGTTATGGGAAAGTGGACACAACTTGAAAATAAAACACTTCCATGTAAATATTAACTGATTTCCAGGTCCTTAGACAACCCAGTTTGTCTAATATATGAGCAGAAATTATTAACATATCTTCAGTATGACTAGTTAGCAAAGAGCTAATATGTCAAAAATAACTTTTACTTTTTATGCAAAATTGAGTTCGAATTATCATTAAAATTAAATAATTTTGTAAAACATTTGATTCGTAGAATCACTACACTACAAAGACAACTCAAATTGACCAAAATACCCTTAGTAGCATGACTGAAATAGTCACATGAAACTATAAATAACTAGAGTTGTTCTTCTTTCGATTACTTCGTGTCAATATAACTAGAACATGACTAATATATAGTTTTGTGTTTTGTAGAAATTAATTGAAAATAGAGTTGTTTTTTTCTTAATTAGCTTCGGTCAGATTGGGTTTTTAAAATTTTTTCAACTCAACACAAATTGCGTTGTCTAATGCTGTTTCGGAAGTGATGAACAGATCTTTGAGTTACAGATTAGTTATATTCAAATCCAAAGAACAATTTCATTCATATTTTAAATGAAATGGAACTTGAATCAAATTAAAACAAAGCCCTAAATTGATGGACCAGTCTAGAAAAAAGTTGAGCTTGCTGAATTTTGCCCAAAGGAATAAAAAAATAAAGATTTGGTGTAATATTATCTTCTTGATGGGATAATTGACCGATCAACTTCATAAGCTAACCTATTGGTCTAATTAAAATGCTCAAACTGAAGTTGATGCTAGTACACTCATCAAGCCTTATAAGCCAACACCAAATTCAATATACTCCGGATGCGGGACTAAATTAGGGTATTATAATCTCCCCCATTATGTCTTGGCGTCCTCGTCAAGACCCAACTCAAGTCTAACACATAGCTCAGAATTCAGCTCCACCACAGTCTTTTGGACATTCCTTTATCAAATAGGTTTCCTCACCATGCCTAAGACTAGGTCATGCTCTAATATCATTTTCTTACGACTCAATGAAATAACTGACCCATCAAAATGCTCAAACTGAAGTTGATGCTAGTGTACCCATCAAGTCTTATAAATCATCACCACATACTCCGGATGTCCGACTAAATTGGGATATTATTACATTTGGTACGGTTGACTGCCATAACATGTACTATATATTTAATTAAGATCATAACACGTTTACCTAAATTTCAATTACTTAATCTACCTCTACTTAATTAGAGTCCTTAGATGGTTATGTTGTCTGACCATGTAGTAGTAATTAGTCAAGATTCAATTTTTAGTTGTGGCATCTTTGTATATATATATATATATAATATGAAATGTAATGATTTTATTTCTCAGAGCTATTCTTATCCAAATAAGTATGTTCAGTAACATGGTATAATCTAATGGTGGAAGCCCTTGATTGGATAAAAAACACACATGACAGTGGCAACTTATATCTCTCAATTCTGACATACTGTCAAAACTCTTGGAAAAAATTCATTTGTATACATGGGCTACAACCTCCATAGATTTGTATACTAGAGAAGGTACTATAGACTTGTACAGAAGTAGCGGAGAGAGACTATTTCATTTTGACACCTGAGATGCATTTATATAGCTTCTGCCAAAGGCTTTTGGCTAGGGCTTGCCACCAATCCCTGGTTTTCCTTTCTTGGGGTCATGTTTGGAGTTAGCTCCTCCATAGTCATAATCTAGTGTAGTCTCCACTAGTTCCTTTCTGATATATATCTGTCAATTAGATTGAAGTGAGAAATACATGTATCAGAAGAAATCATGAATTCCATATATAAATCAATTAAGAAATACATACAATATTGATGCTATTCTTATCTGTTTAAAGACTCTTGGTGTGGATTTCTTAGGAATAAATTTTGCATATCCCCTTTCTCAATAAAAGACTTTTTATATCTTTTCCTAACAACTTAGGCTTGAGATAAATGGTGGGTTAATTTGATTACAAAGGAGAGTGTGTGAACAGTTCCCCTTTTTATATCTTTTTGTCTAAATTGTTTTCAGGATGGTCAAGACCAGAATGGATTACTTAACCAGCTCAAATTTTCGTTCATGTTGAAAAACAATGGTTTTAATAGTAAAACTAACCATCTTGAATTATTTGAGCATGTAGGTTCTGCATTCTGCTATATTTCAGTGCCCATCAAAAGATTTTTCTTTAATTTAGGCATATCAAGGATTTGTAGTATTCAACTGTAGAATTAACAACTAGCAGGAATCTGTGTTTATTCAAACTGAAAACAGATGTTATAATCACATTAACTAATGAGCTTTTAGCCTTTTTTAACATTAAATGATCAAACGTGATTCATTACCTTGTTTACCAGGCTTACAGATTTCATTCCACTTGGACTTCTTCCAGCTTGGCCTATGAAGAAGAAGACGATATAAATCACAGGAGAAAATAACAATACAATAAGATTCCCCCAAAAAAGATACTTACATGAAGATGATTCAAGGAGAAGGATTAGAAGAACAAGCATGAGGAGGAATTTTAGCCTTGGCATTTTCTCTACTATTGTTGCTTTTCTCATTCAATTTGGCTCGTGGTATTCAGCTTTGCAGGGAAACAAGGCCTCTTTTTATGGTTGTTTCAATGGAAGCAGGAATAAGGCTTTCCCATGGTCCATCTTTCATGATGGCTTTGTAGAAAGATGAGGAAATCCATTAGCCCATCAGCAATAAGTCAACTATAGCTTCTCTCCTCCAAAAAGCTGCCCCAATGTGGTGGTAAATGCAAAATGACAGGTCTTGGATGTGGAGTCAACTTTCCATTTTCATAGTATGGTTGAACAAATTAATTTCTTTTAACCTTTTTTTTGTTTTTGAAGGTGCAAGTGGGAAGATCCAAAAGAAGTTTTTTAGCCTTTAATCTCCATATC